>CAAKHF010011879.1:0-19330 GCA_901007745.1 Hippocampus kuda
TTTAAGATAAGATAAGATAATCCTTTATTTGTCCCACACTGGGGAAATTTACAGCCTTCAGCAGCAAGATTGTAGGTAGAAAGAAGAGAAAAGTTTAAGAGAAAAGAAAACACAGTTCAATTAAGTGCAATATAAATACAAATATGGATAAGGTCAATAAGTTCAATTAAGTGCAATATAAATACAAATATGGATAAGGTCAATAAGTTCAATTAAGTGCAATATAAATACAAATATGGATAAGGTCAATAAGTTCAATTAAGTGCAATATAAATACAAATATGGATAAGGTCAATAAGTTCAATTAAGTGCAATATAATACAATAGTCCCCGTACTATTCACATTCACATTTGTTGTCATATCATTTAAATAAATTTATTATTTGTTTATTTATTCATTTTTTATTCAGCAGCCTGACAGCAGTCGGTAGGAACGAGCGGCGGTATCTCTCCGTCTTGCAACGCGGGTGTAACAGTCTCTGACTGAAGGAGCTACCGAGTGCTGTCAGGGCGGGCTGGAGGGGGTGGGAGGGACTGTCCAACATAGCTTTTAACTTAGCTAGCATCCTGCTGTTGCCCACCTCCTCCAGAGTGTCGAGGGAGCAGCCCAGGACAGAACTAGCCTTCCTGACTAGTCGCTATTTTGGCCCACCCTTAATCAGCAAACTATTCCTCCTGCCCGAAGAGGGCTGGGACAGGCTCCAGCACGCCTGCGACCCTTGTAAGCGGATTAGAAAATGGATGAATGAATACAGTAACACGAACAACATGCATCATTCCAGTATGTCTACCATTTATCTAGTAAAAGTGCTGGGCGTTGAACTGTTTCAGAGTTTGAGTGTCATGAACACAGGTTTGTCATCTTGTTCTGAAGGCTCCTCTTTACCCAATTCAAGTGCAACTGTACTGTTTATAGTGAGTGCAGTTTATACTTTGAACAGTAGGGGCACCATACTAAAGGAATACATTGATAAGAGATGTACATAAGAGACAAAGAAGAAATAAATAGACAAAGAAGAATGTACAGCTATGTACAAAAAAATTTGGTTAATAAAATAGGTGGCCCAGCCAGTGACCCCTGACCCAGCCCAACCATACCGTATGAAAACTCTTAGTGGTGGCTCGTGCTAAGGACGCAGCTAGCTCTGAGTACGAATTTGATTTACAGGACACATTGAAGGTGGCGTGGAGGTCAACTGGTTAGCATATACACCTCATCATACAGAGATCGATGGTTTGAATGGTTTTGAAGTTCATGTTCTCCCCGTGCCTGTGTGATATTTTTGAATTCAGGAGGGACTAAGAGGGATGAAGAAACCCATTGTTTCTGTTGTTCAAACACTTATAAAATGATTGCTTCCCAAAAGCAATACCAGCCTGAATTTTGTTTAAAATATACTGACAGTATGTCTCATGTATGATTTACAGATATCATGGGAACTGATTCACTCTATTTCCTGTACCTTTGCTCAGCAAGCAACTTTAAAATACGGCAAAATAGTGCTCCACGGTGACTCTCACTTTGTGAGCTGGCTCTGTTTAAGTACAGACAGACCTACATTTTAGCCTCCCATATAAACTGGAAAGCCTGATGTGTTTTCATTAAAGCATGTAATTATGGTCATTTCCAGGAAAAAATTTGAATGACCGTTGATATATAAACAGTGAGGTAACCTGGAAACTGAAGGATTAATTTATTTGTCACACAGTTAGATGCCATTCAGCTGTGGCTAAGACAGGCATCATCTTATTTTCCTGATGATCCACACGTTTCATGCATGAGTGATATGCAGTATGTGTTGATCTATGTACACCTCTCAGTGACTATGTGTCAGATACAGTTTATGTTCTCTGATTAATTCTGTGAAAACACTACGGGTGTTATTAAAGGGCATAGGAGCATTAGTCAGCCAGTAGAACACCCGGTCTCAATGCGTGTGTTTAATTTGTTGATGTTGTGGATTGATTTGTTTTTTTAGTCAGTCTACTTTAGTTTTGATCGGTTTTAAAGTCTGTGTCATTGCACGAGCCATAGCAAATAATAATTTCAGCCACGCCGACCACACCTATATCTCTACCAGCACAGAAGGACACCTCACATTTAGTCTTTTTTGTTTGTTTTTTTGTTGTATCGCTTCAAGATTGTTTTCTGAATAAGCGGTGTCGCAGAAGCTCACCCAAGATCGCCACTGGCAATTATGTGTCTCATTGCGGAATACCAAAGGGACAAACGGACTTTGAAGACAGGGGTCCAGTTAGATTTGTGCCACTTTCTTGTGTGCATTTTTGCACATTTGATGTAACAATAGTTAACTGCAATCACACTTCAATCTCTGTGGTCAATTATTTAATATGCAATGTTGGTGTGGATATCACAATTTTGTGTTACTGGTAATAGTTTAACCCTGGAGAACCCAAGACCCATTTTCTTCTTTGGAAAATGATGAATTTTACATTAAATGACTGTTATATGTTCACTGAACACCAAATATATATGTTTTTTTCAAATATTTCATGCTTTAATCCTAATTTAGGATTAGGGCCAAATTTGACCCTTTTGGATTTAAGGGTAGCATTTGAGTAGCAGAATTTATAGGGGCCAAATTTGACCCAGTGGGTTCTTCAGGGTTAAATTTGCTGGATTTATTTTTATCCACCCACATTCAGATACACATAGAAACCGATTAACACAGGAAATACACTGAAAAGATCCACTCAACATTCAGTAAATGAGTCAGCAGGCCAAAGTAATGACATTTATTTGAGAGTTATTGGGTGATAACACAATGAAAAATGTAAAACAGCACAAAAGACCTCGAAATGTAGAACAAAAGGAAAAACAACAAAGCTTAAGCAAGCAAATGACCTGGAATGCGAATGAAAGGGGGAACAAGAAGACATGAAAATGAAGAACGGAAACGTGAAGGCGTTATAAGAAAAGAGGAAGACGCAAACACAATCAGACACAGATGCAAAACATATGGGGCGGTTGCAGGAAGTAATAGCGTCGCACCAAAATCTGCCCGCCTAGAATGAATCATGAATCATAAAGGGCCCTCGACGGCGGGCAGAGGGTTGGTACTGAACACTATTCTACTGATGACACACGAAAGTGAAAAATTTTGTGAATAACATGGAATCTACTAGGCGGGAAGGCCCCTTGTCATCCTTGTTGACGGGTGTGTGTGGTTATGGTTGCTGATAGATATTTAGCCCAGCCCAAATGAATTGTCGACCGTCAGGTGGTTTCCAGGGGCCTGAACATGCTTGGGGTCCCAGGAAGACCCCCAAACCTCCAACAGATCACCGCCCATGGCCAGAAGTAAGAACATTTGAAATGACTGTTTTCTAACTAGGAATCAGCTGCTCATCTTGGGTTTTGGGTTACTAGTGACTACGAGTAGAGCCCCCACCCTCCACCTCATCACTCACCTGGGACTTTCCGAGGAAGGCTCTTTCTGTTTCAACACGATTGTGCCACATTTGCAAAGCTGTGAAAATGCCGACTTAGATGCTTCGTGTGAAAGAGGCCATTTGCTTCCATATGTGTGACTGCTGATTGGCTGGCAACCGGTTCGGGGTGTCCCCGCCTACTGCTCGAAGACAGCTGGGCGAGGCTCCAGCACGCCCGCGACCCTCGTGAGGATAAAGCGGATCGGAAAATGGATGGATGGCTAGATGAATGGATGTGTTACTGCGATATGTCCTCATACCTTTATCCCCCTGACTGGCCCAGTCTGATGCTCAGATAGCCTGTCAGCCGAACAACCTTTGTCAATTCTTAGGCGTGAAGAAGGTATATTGTAACCATTTGCGCAGAAAATGTCCCTGTATTCCCGATATTGACTCATGATAGGGGAGGAGGCGAGGAGGTGCGCAATAAAGTGACACTAATGGAGCACTGATGACAAAACAAGGCGTGCGTGGGGACCACTTTCTCGCATTTTTAATTCTTAATGCCGTCTCCTCGGGTTTCAATCCGTCTTGTGCCGAGGAGGCTCCTTGGTCACACGGATTAGGATTTCTCTGTGAGGAAATGGTCACGTGATTTACTGTTGGTGGAGAGGCGCTACAGGTGTCATCGCTGGGTGAGGGAGGGATAAGATGACCGAGAAGTCGTCTCTTTGGAACCACACTACGCTCCTCACCCGCTCCGGAATCAGCTCTATTGTGACTGGAGTGGGAGATCGGCGTGTCACCCTATACTTTGAAAACACACTTTGATGGCAATTAAATATTAATGTGAGGAATCATAGCCAGAGAGCTGTATCCCTATTACATGGGCCATGCAAATTGCCTCAATCAGTGAGCCAACTGAAATAGTATCTGGTCAGGTGTATAAATAAGACAACTGTTATCTTTAACACTATTAATATGGACTAAACCAACCAGCAACAAATCATAGATCAAAAGGGCTTTTTTTTATTATGTTTTTGATATCACATTATTGTCTTGGTTACATTTGTATTCATTATTATGATGATGATGATTTATATTTATAAACAGTAAAAAGGTTCCAACAATGCAACGATGACAATATAACACAAGAATATTGTTGAGTAAAGAGCAGACTTGTGCCATGGATGAACGATCCAGAACTGTTGGACATTTTTTTTCCATTCGTTTGTTTGTTAGTGTTGTACACATTTGTTAGCTGTTTACATTTTGGTTCACAAAGGCCACTTCTATCGTGTGGCGGCCCGGTAGTCGAGTGGTGAGCACGTCGACTTCACAGTGCAGAAGTACCGGGTTCAATTCCAGCTCCGGCCTTCCTGTTTGGAGTTTGCATGTTCTCCCCGTGCTTGCGTGGGTTTTCTCTGGGTTCTCCGGTTTCCTCCCACATTCCAAAAGCATTCGTGGAAGGTTAATGGAACACTCTAAATTGTCCCTAGGTGTGAGTGTGAGCGTGAAAGGTTGTTCGTCTCTGTGTGCCCTGCGATTGGCTGGCAACCGGTTCAAAGTGTCTCCTGCCTACTGCCCGTAGACAGCTGGGATAGGCGCCAGCAACCCCCGCGACCCAGGTGAGGATAAAGCGGTTCGGAAAATGAATGAATGTATCGTGTATCAAATGGCAAAAATTAAATCCTTTACCCAGATCCTCACAAATCCTTACCTTAGCCAATTTAAATAGTTTTTTTTTTGTATTTTAGTGTAATCCTGACCTGTATCTGTCCTGCTATTTATGAATACTGTATAAAAAAGTTATTCAAAAAACAGCTAGTAGTGATAGCCCAAGACATCGGCACACGACTGCACATTTATTGAAATATCACATTGGCTGTACTCTCCCCTATACGCACACTTTCACCCATTTATACATCTCATCTGCCAATTCTAGTGGTTTTTCTCTTAGTCATAATTGTTCCTTCATAATTTGGTTTCCTCCCAAAAGGAAAGCATCCCTGTGTTTTTCTTTAACTGTGTCTGTCAGCAATTCTGTGTGGGCCTGAACTTAGTCTGGCCCAAAATACCCTCCTGCGGCTCCGCTGAATGGGCCGGCCCTGATAGACCACAGATGCAGAGCCTTAAAAATACAAAACAGCCTCACTAAAGCTCCCCTCGTTCATTCATTAGTTCTCAAGATAAGGGAACGTGAGGGCCCCCGCCGTACAGTATAACTTTGATGCAATGCTGAAATATCTCAAACAGTAGGTGTGGTAAAACACTGGCGGCTCCTGAAGGCAACCTGAGATTTGATCAGTGCCTGGGGAAAAGCTGAAGCAGTTGAGGAAAATTTCAAGTTTGTGCCAATTAAAAACTGCCTGGAGATAAAAACCTCTCCTGGTCCAGATTCAAAATCTTGCGTAGTGGGTGGTTGTGAGAAAGTAATTCATTAAGTCATAAATAAAACCGAGGCGGCTAGCCGACAGCTGCGTTGTGGTGATAATAATCATCTTGTCACACTTTACCACCCTTCATCTCCAAAAGCTTATCAAAGAGACTGAGGTGCAAGGTGGGTGAGAAAGAACGTGTTTAATTGCCACAGCATTGTTTCATAAGAACAAATTATATGCCTGCATTCCTATCCTGCTGTTCCCTCACTGCACCTCCTGAAGGAGTGCGAGCCCAAGTGAAGCATTTGGGCGGCTGCTCAATGTGTGCGCACAGTTTCTTCGACATTCCATTCCTCCAACTTGTCAACAGGCTGCACAGGCCTGGGCCAAATCACACCATGTTTGTATGTGTGCAGGGGAAGTGTGTATTTTCAAATATTCCACTTTCATGAAGATTTAAAAACAGCGCTGCTCTTAGGACAGCACTGGCATTGTTGTTTAAATGACCTTTTGCACCACACTCACTTCGACGTAGCAGAACAGTAAAAAGCAGGAGAGATATAGGTGTTGACAGTGCCATTAATTAGGCTTTCATTCCATTTACTGCTGGGAGGATGTATTGATCAAATGGTCGTCCAGCTACACTGAAGTCTGTTTTTGGAATACAATTATTGTCATACAAAGTGACATGAAAGCAGGCCTGAAAAATCAATTTCTTGGTTGACCTAGCCTTATAAAGTCAGTTTCGTTTTTGAAAACTGTGCCTTGAAAATGAAATTAAAAACTTCATCCTCCTCCGTATATCAATATTTGGCATGCATATTGACCATAACCAATTGGAGGGGTAAATGCAGCAGACTACTGGTATTTAGATGAACCAATGAGAGCACAGGAAAACATCCACATCAGGTCGGCATTTTGCAAAGGCGCAAAGTGGTGAATCTAAAATCTGATTGGTTAATATAAGACACAGTGTGTCTTATATTGGCGTGCGTGTGTGCGCGTGTGTGTGTGTGTGTGTGTGTGGGGGGGGGGGTGTGTGTGTGTGTGTGTGTGCGTGTGTGGTCGATGCCAGCACCAAGTAGTCTGAAGGACTTGATCGATTTACATTTACATAGCAACACTTCGGAGTTGGAGTCTGATTGGATAAAAAAATAAAATAAATACGCCACAAATGACTGGAAGCTGCGCAGCTGAGACATATCAAATGAAAGACAAAAGACTTTTGGAAATTTAGGGACAATTTAGAGTGCTCAATCAGCCTGCCATGCCTGTTTTTGGAATGTGGGAGGAAACCAGAGTACCCACGGAGAAAACCCACGCAGGTCCTGGGAGAACATGCAAACTCCACACAGGGAGGCCTGAGCTGGAATTGAACCCGGTACCTCTGCACTGTGAGGTCAACGCGCTAACCACTGGACCACCAGGCGCACATAAATAAATGAATAAATAAATAAATACATTCTCTCTCTCTCTCTCTCTCTCTCTCTCTCTCTCTCTCTCTCTCTCTCTCTCTCTCTCTCTCTCTCTCTCTCTCTCTCTCTATATATATATATATATATATATATATATATATATATATATATATATATATATATATGTACAAGTTTGTGTCACAGTGTGTTTCCGTGTAAACAGCTGGCAAGCCTTCCTGTGGTGTTGTGCACACAGAGATGTAGATATTCTGGTTGAGGTTATGAGAGGGGTAGTGGAGGGGTTGATACGCTGGGGCTGAATGAGGCATTTAGTGCTGACAGTTAAAAATACTCCATGTAGGCCATGAGCACCGCTGTTGCACGGCTCACTCACACCTCATATCAGCCACATGTTTTAGGTGCGATCTGGGTTGCGGCCTCACATATAAAACAATAATGGTTTACCAAGGCTCAAAGTTCAGGCAGGCCCTGACATGCATGACAAATCTTGCACCCAGTGTGGTATATACATTCAAATAGGGCTGGCTTTATCTTTAAGCGTGAATCTGGGATCGCCATCCATTTACACAAAACAAATGACCAATCATTTCTTGTGGCCCAGTATCACTCTGGTGACATGTTTCAAAAAAGAGTTCCCTCGGAGTTAAACGGTTCTGTTTTCCCATCGGCAACTGAGCTGCTTATATATTGGAGCTGATACAACAATTTAATTTTGCTGATTCAATCTGGCCATTAAACGATTTCAGTCGGAGGAAAATAGAAAGCTGTTTGCTGTTTATCAGACTGAAAGTCTTCCTCTCGGTCATATTAATGATAGGATTCCAGTAATATAGGTGTTTACGATAGGTATGGGGCTTATTTAGAATGAATAAAACATTCTCTTTCCTATGTGTTCAACATAAGTGCTTTTGTTTGTTCTGTTTGGTCTCATGTGTGAGCAGAGGACCATTAACTGGAGACTGACATTTTTACCAGTGGTTTGTGAAAGTGCTCCCTAAAATTGACTGGGAATGCACGGATGCACAGACTCTCACTTGTCTCTTATCATCTCAAAGCAGAAGACAAGGCACAAACGAAGACTTTCTGATTCACACCCGACATCCGTCCATCCATTTTGACTAACACTACACTAAATGACATGAACTTTATTTTCCACAACATGAAGCACACTGATATCAAGATCGACAGCAGTACTTCGGTTCAACTTAAGACTGTCATAAGGGTACTTATTCAATGACAACAGCAAAATCTATCAATCGCAATGTATTTGACTTAAAGGATTTGGTGCGTACCCAAATGAAAAACAAATTGCAATAGAAAGAAGCGTTAGCGCGGAGCGCCGATGCGGATGTGAAACTGGGAGTCGCGGCTTGGAATTGAAGTGGATTTACATGGGACAGGAGATGTGAGCCAATCTCTTTTTCGTCAATGGATGCTACAGCCTCGTGTTTGCTTTCAAAACTTAGCTTGTAGCAGACGTGTGCACATTTTCAGCATGGCGTCTCTGATCCACTGGTGAAAGGACACTTTGATCCTCTCCTCTTTCATCTATAACTGCTTCAGACAACAAAGTGTATGCAGAAAAGTGGTGAAGATTGAACGACTGTCTGTGTCCTACGTGTTGTGTTGTGTTATTTTTGTTATTTTGACTTCAAAATGGTGCCACGTGAGTGGCTCCCTTTCCAGCAGCTCCTATATTTTGTTTTTCTACTTCTTCCTTTCATAACTTTGCTGCTGTGAATTGGGAATTTCTCCATTGCGAGACTAATAAAGGTTTTCTTATCTTTTCTTAAACCCTGGATACAATGCCGCTCTTCACTCGTGCAAACAACCACAATGATGCTCTGTGAATGTCTTCCACTGGACTATTTAGGTGTATTTAATATTGTGGTGTATGCACATAATAAGAATGCATTTTCTTGAAAACATTCACATACTGCACCAATTATTGTATAAGTAATTATTGGAAAGACAATAGTCCAGGTGAAGTTGGTTGAGCTCTTGGTGGAAAAAGGAGCTGATATTCTCTTCAGGGTTGGTAGACGGTTTACAGTTGACGAAATGAAATTTAAAAAAAAAAAAGCTAAAAGTAAGTTTTTGTGTTTAATTTGATAATGTCTCCCTTGGGTTTCCAGGAGCACACAGATTGGGCTTAGAGCACAGCACATGAAGGGGCTTCAGAAACAGCTATTTAAAAGTCAGAGTTAGCAGGACACTCCAAACAGTCAAACCGCTTCAAACGTCAGCCAAACAAGATCCGCGTTGTTGAGACTTTGCTCAAATTAGCCAGCACCCGAGCACGGGGCCATAAACACCTCCGAATCTGTTTAATTATCATGCAATTTAACAAAAAAGATGCTTTATGATCCTTCTACAGTGTTTCTCTTCAGTGAAATTAAAATAAATAACAGATCCAATATGCTCTTCATGTAAACAACTTAAAATGTTGTGAGTGACAGAAAATAAATCTCTCTTATAATCAACATCGAGCCTTGAGGGGAGCTTGAAGAAAAAAAAAGAAATGCCATTGACCTGTGGGTAAAGCTTGATGTAATGCCCAGAAAGACTTTGGTCGTTACCTCTGTTTTTCCAACAGAGCCGAGAGAAGATGAACAGAGGAAAACGGTCGACTGTTTCTCAACAACAGTTTCCTTCCTGCTTGGAGATATGAGCGACAGGGCGGGATTAGAGAGGTGAACAAGTCAAACTCGACAAAGCAGCAGTTCAGGAACATTTGTCAGTCCCTACTTTCAAATTGCCAGTGTCAGAGCTAAGTAAATAAACCACGTGTGTGCTACTGACCCCTAATCAATTTCCCCTCTCAGGACCTTAACTAGTGAGTGTTGACATGTTGAGGCCAATACGTGCTCTTTGCTCAGACTGCGCGTGATCCCAAATTCACAACGCATAGGAATGCAATTATCTGTCTGGTACAACATGGAGGAAAATATGCAAACTAGTTGGTACTGTAAAACATAACCCGGAACATATCTGGACATGTTTGATACTTTTTGAGCTCATCAATTTTGCTTCACGGAAGTCGGCGACCTTTTGTAATAAAGCACTTAATGGACTTCAAGAAACTCGGAGTAACTATTGTTTCAGCTGTCAATTTATCGCTAAAAGCATTTTCTCAAATTTGTTGAATTTATGGAAGTCAAGACACAACACTGGATAACTGGAGAAAAAAAAAAACAATCCAAAGCCCCAAGGAAGAGCACTGGTGAACAGTCGCGGCTCGTCAGTCGAGGCCGCTCTTTCCCACCGCCGCAGTCATTTTGGAAAAAAAATTACATTTTTCAACTCAATACCGAAAATGAAATATGATAATAAAACAGTCCTTCAGTGCTCCAAAATCTAGGTATGTCTGTTTTTCTATGAGCAATATAAAGAGTATATACAGTAGTTATTCATACGTAAAACTTTATTGGTTTAACTCTGGCGTCTCAAATGGTGATGTATTTTCGGTTTGGGCACACAGAGGATTGCCAATAGACTCTCGTTGAAAGTGTGATGTGCGCATTAGCCCGTCTGTAGGGGCGTTCACACGGCAACTTTTACTCCAGTGTAGCACCGGGGCTGCCCCAAGATGCATATACATGTAGTATCGCCGCGACGAATGTTCCCTCTCAGCTTTGCGCATTCGCCATTGTGGCTCTCTCACACTCTCCACCCAGCGCAAATGTTTGCAGCGCATTAAACAAAAAAAATAAAAATAAAAATCTGACTTGAGCTGTATTCGCATTTTGCATTGTTATATTTGTCTCATACTGTATTGTGGCACATGGTTGGTGGAGCAGGAATTAAAAATGTGTCACAAAAGACAATCATGGAAGTGTGGGAGCGTTTCAGTCTGACATGCAAGGTGATCACCATGTCGTGTAATCGTTGTCTCTCCGCTAAAATCTCCCACTTGGAATGATTTAGCTCCGTTCACGGAAAAAAAATGGCATAATCTGAATTTAAATCTGAACTGATTATTATAAACTCACCCTCATTGTATTCATCCAATTAATTGTTTTGTAATATCCTCACAACGGTTGCGGGGCGTGCTGGAGCCTATCCCAGCTGCCTTCGGGCAGTATGCGATGAACCGATTGCCAGACAATCACAGTGCACACACAGATAAACAACCATCCGCGCTCACATTCACACCTATGGACAAATTCAGAGGGTTCCTTTAACCTGCCATGCATGTTTTTTGGAATGTGGGAGGAAGTCAGAGTACCCGGAGAAAGGCCCGGGGAGAACATGTAAACTCCACACAGGGAGGGGCCAGAATCGAATCCTGCACCTCTGCACGATGAGGTCGACGCGCTAACCACTCGACCACAGGGCCACCCTGTTTTGTAACATACTAACATAATTTAACTTGTTATGTAATAGCAATTAAATAGGCCCAGGTATGAAAGTGAAAGCTGCCTGCCACTGATATTATGTTAATTAACCCATTTAATCTCAAATTTTTCCCAGACATTTAAAAGTCAAAATGAGGTGTCATTGGTAGCACTTTTAAGTAATCAGTAATAAAACATTTTAGAGCCCTGTAAATTAAATCACTGTTGTCCTTCACAAATGTGACCGGTGGGATTAAATGGGTTTTAATGATCTTGAACATATACAAATGGGTACATATGCTGTTGTCCGCCTTAGGTGCTATATGTTTTGTTTTGTTTTTACTTTCTTGTATCCACTGTTACTCCTGAAATGATGCATATTTCCCCAATGTGGAATACAAAAAGTTTATCTTATCTATATGTGTATATATTTACGTTAAAAAATACAGTTTGTGTGCACTAGCGGATCTAGTGGGTAGCATTTGCCACCCCCCACCAAATGCTTTGCCACGGCAGTTGCCACCCCTATTTGGCAATATATTTATTCATCATAAAATACTCCAAGTGAAATAAATGAGGGCTCATGTCAAGTCCTTTGGGTGCAAAAAAATGATCGAGGAATTTTCTCTGCCTTGGACTGTGTTTTTTTTAATTTTTATTTTTTGTGACGCTCAAAAGGAGAGAAAGATGTCATGGTAAGGGGGTGTAGATGAAGAAAAAAAAGAAATTGCATTTTAGTTTACTTAGTCTTGTGTAAGTTCATAAATGCAAGTGAAGTACATCATCAATGCTGTCTATGCCTTTTTAACGAAGGCATTAGTTGCTTGTGTGTGTGCATGTATAACCTCTGGCTCCCAAACTGAATCTCCTGCCACCCCTTTGCCGGCCCAGGTAAAACTTTCTAGAACCGCGATTCAATGTGCATAAAGATGAATGTGCTTATCTATTAAGTGTTATTTCTTACTTTGTGAAATGCAAATTACTGGAGACTGCTGTATATGCAGAATTTATGTAATTGTTGATTGAGGATGAACTGGAAGTAACATTTGGGCAATAGCTGTAGTGCCAATGCTTGGGCACGCTCCAGCTGGATTTCTGGAAGCATGCCGTAGTACATCCTACCACTTTGTCTTGGGTGTGCTCTGAAATGTGCGTTTCATTTGCAGCTCAGACCTTTGGATCACATCATAATTTTCACCACTCCTCATTAGATGTGAGAAAAAAAATGTGCAAGAGGCAGAAGGGAGAGGGAGAAAGTAAGAAATAAAGATAAATGAGACAGACGAACTAGAGAGGGACAAACAGCAAGAATGAATGAGTGAGTGTTTTGGTATATGTGCGCCAAATGACAGGCATTGGAACATGAATTTGGGCCTGGTCTCTGAAGTAGACTTCTCCAGTCAAATGAAAAGCCCATGGATCCATCCAGTGATGGATGAAGCGTTCTTGCTCAACCCTGACAGATTCTGGGAAAGCACTTGAGTCGTCTCCGATTCTGAAAGAGGAGCAAAAGAACAACAGCCCATATCACTGCTCTGAGTCTGGAGACCAGAAATGAATGAACAATACTTTCAGCATGAAAAATTCAATTTGAGTCTTAGAAGGTAGCACTGTCATTGGTGTTAAACTCGCTTGCTCTTTTGCTTTCTGACAAATTGACTTTACAAAGCCTGTATCTTCTTATTCAAGGAATACATGTGGACTTTTGTTTGTAATTTGTACCATCTTCTCTCTGAGTGACATCACTGGAGTCATGGCTGTGGTGATGCAGTCCAGATGGTGATGAGATGGTGGCAATTCTCTTCTTAATCTGCTCTCTACACTTCTCATCTCTATTTTTTTTCCCTCCCAATGTCCTTATTCATCAGATAAGGTGACTGGTTGACTGCCAAAGGTGCTCCGTCAATGCAGTCAACGTTTTTAGTTTTCAGTACAATCGCCACAGAATAATTAGAGACTAAATCAATCATCTATTCATGTCTGTGATTGATGTGCACGGTATCAATTGCTCCCCTAACAGATTATTTTTCGAGATCCAATTTTGATAAAGTAGTGGCTCACTCCTTTGACAGACCTTTGACCCCACATGAACACTAATTTAGATACTCCTTTTTTCCCCCTCTATGCGTTATAAATAGCAATCCAACCCAAGCAGCAAGGTCGAATCTCCTCAGCTGCTCACACGTTCACATACAAACACTAACAGGCTAAGATACTCATTGATCTTGGAGCCCGGTGTTCATTTCAAATTCCTGTTAGGATCTATCCAACTCATTGATTTTACCATCTCCTCTGATTAGGCACTTGAGGGGAGCATTCCAGTGTTCCGATTGCCTGATCAGGAAGACTTGCCCCAGAGGACCAGCGAAAAAAAAGAGAAGGTAGAGGTGAAAAGAGCCAAAAGTTTGATTGAGGTCTGGCCCGTAAGAAACGTCCGTTTGGCCAGGTCTCACCCAGGGACCCACTTTTTCCCATTGTCATAAATCATAACCCGCTTTTGAGATCAGGCAAATGCATTTGTCAAAAATAGACCCGTGTCTCAACATTTTAAAAAAATACAATTTTTTTTTGCTCAGTCGTCAGCACCAACTTGTAATAATGTCATTATAAAGACAGTGATGATTGGAATTTTTCTGACACATGCCTTTCCAACTAGATTTCACAAAAATAGTCCATCAGATGCACATTAAATGATATTTGTTTCATTTATTTTTGACACTGGACACACAGAACTGGTTTGTGACCCACTTTTAAAAATTACGGCCTTCAGCCGACTGTCCTATGTGCTCATAGGGTGAGCATTGCAAAGATAGATGTTTCACCCAGGAAATACATAGAAAGATACAATAGAAATAAAACTTCTGTTCTCTTCTTTCAATGAAAAAACATAGCTATTTTTAAGATAGATTATTGATCATTTAAAAAAAAATCTTTTTAACTGTGCAAACATTGTGTCCAAAAACCCCCAAATTATGGTGGTTTGAATAAACACGCAAACACTCAGAAAAGAAAACTATATTTCTATAATCTCAAATGTTTATCCTTGTTATTAGATTCCTGAATAAACCCACCATATTTCTGTAAAATATAAAAGGATGCGGATTTTCTACTATTTGCAGTATGTGCATTTTGTTGCTCATCCAACTCGGTGCTTGTGAGAACAGGTAATATAATTACCTTTCACTGCTCAGTGTTAAAATTCACTCAAGGTCATGCCACTCCCAAACATACGTACCTGACCCAGTCTCACCTGAGAATGTGGTTTGAGCGACTGGAATTGCAAGCAACCTTGATTTTAGCTGACTATTAAGATCTGTACATAAAAGCTGTTTGCTGTTTCGTAACCATTCACTCTTTCCCAATTAGCTGGGCTAGACCCTATCTCACTATACAAACAGCACTTATGGAGAAATGGGATTCTTTATAGGTCAGGGTTTTCCAAACTTTTTACAGTTTAAAGAGATGAAGTCATTCATGCATACACAGCACAAAAGTCTTAGCCAACCATGACATTTGTTATTTTACCTGGGCCATAATGAACCCACCCCCCACCCGCTCTAACGAGGGGGGAAAAAAAGCTACTGGTGACCAAAGACTTTTGCGCAGTACTGTACTCTCATATGAATCAACAAGAAATAATACAATCCTGAATCCAAATTGGATGAGTGGCAGAAGATCAATCTGTATGGACTTGTCTGGGCACTGCTGCAGGTGTATGGATAAGATAAGATAAGATAAGATAAGATAAGATATCCTTAATTTGTCCCACACTGGGGAAATTTACAGCCTTCAGCAGCAAGATTGTGGGTAGAAAGAAGAAAGAAGAGAAAAGAAACAGTTCAATTAAGTGCAATATAAATACAAATATGGATAAGGTCAATAAGTTCAATTAAGTGCAATATAAATACAAATATGGATAAGGTCACAGTACTATTCACATTCACAATTGTTGTCACATCATTTAAATGATTTATTTATTTATTATTTATTTATTTTTTATTCAGCAGCCTGACAGCAGTCGGTAGGAACGAGCGGCGGTATCTCTCCGTCTTGCAGCGCGGGTGTAACAGTCTCTGAACGAGCTACCGAGTGCTGTCAGGGCGGGCTGGAGGGGGTGGGAGGGACTGTCCAACATAGCTTTTAGCTTAGCTAGCATCCTAGCTAAATAGAGAAAATGGCACTAATTGCTGAAGAAAAGGCACGCTCACTTTCAGAGCCCTTGGTTCAGACACCATTGAGCAACTCCATACTGCTCATTATCTCACTGGACAGTCACTGTGAGATTTGACTTCTCTCCTAAAGGGAATTTATCACCGTAGGGGTCCATCGAAGTGATTTACCGAAAATCACTCTGCCAACAAGACTTGTGTCACGCCCGCTTGATGATCGATAAAAGCATCCTTTTACTATTGCAAACACAATAAGCGTTGACTCGAGACCTGTTTTGGCTGTTATAGAAGCTCTTGTGGGTCACCGCCTCATCATTCATTGCATCTCCACACAATATTAGCAGATCTAAGCGGGGCTTTGAATAGAGGAGCCACAACAACAATGCATTTAAGCCTACAATGACTCAAATCAAAGGATTTGCGGAGAGCACAAAGCTGAAATGCGTGTTCAGCTCAGTGATTTCAGACCTGGAGGACAGACACAAAAGCCTGTTTGGAGCCACAACTCAGATCAAATGCAACAACTGCAAAAGCTTCGAGGCACACAACCAAGACCACAGACACTGATTCCATGCCAGCAATTCAGAAAAAAAAAAAGTCCAGGAACTCCTGCCTGCCTGTGTCAACAAAGTGACATATCTGTGTCCTCATTCATCTGACTGTCTTGAGAGAGAGAGAGGAGAGGGAGAGAGCGAGAGAGAGAGCGAGAGAGAGAGAGAGAGAGAGAGAGAGAGAGAGAGAGAGAGAGAGAGAGAGAGAGAGAAAACAGACTTATGTCACACTTATTCATTGGACTTCACTGTTTAATCAAAGCCTTGCTTGGGCTTGCTCTACTGCTGCTTGGTCTTCTCCTCAGGGGGATAAAGCGGCAGTTGAAGTAGTAGCCCACCCTTGGGGTTGAAAGCTTGTATTCCCTCCAAGCTTTCAAGCTGTTTTCAGTCAAAACATTGTCAACGTGCCCAAACATGTCAGAGGAAGTTTTTTGTAACAAGAGGGATAGAGAACTATCCTTTAGATCCGTCATCATCCTCTGGAGGGAATCGTGCGGCTAACTGGTCACACATCTATTTCAGCCAATCACAAAGGGGCAAGGAAAAATAAATGAAGCGCAGTTACTGAAGGAACACCTCACGGCGGTGGTTTCATCATCCTGTGGGATGCCGACACACTTTCTAGTCCCCCTCCCCAACTTGTTTTCTTTCCTCCCTCTTGTGACCTTTTTCACCACATGCACAAAGCATCATTTAAGTTGAACCTTTTCACTCGATAGTGCACAGAGCTTCATGCAGGCTCCACAATAACCCAAGTTAAGTGCATCTTTTTCTGTTATTGTTCAGTCATGATAATTAGATTACACTCAGTCAAATTGACTGAAGTCGGCTTCCCACCTGATGTATAATTTGCATATTGTTTTGTATCATATCCAGAAAATCATTGTTCAAGAAAAAAGTTCACGGTGCTTGCAAAGTGAAATGGAAATCTTTGCTTTGCATGACACCCCTCAAATCTTTGCTGAAATCGACCAAGCAGTATTGCCAAAGTGTGTGCATTAACTTTGTTCACACCTCAAGCATCCTCTTGCTGTCAAGGCTCCAACTAGCGCACCGCGTGTCTAAAACAAACTTAAATAAAAGATCAGAGGCAAGATGGCCCAGAACGTTCAAAGTCATTTATCAAAGGTGGAAGCGCTGCTGCAGCATGTGAGGCGTGACAAAGGCTTGGTTGGAGAAACTTCACACAAAAATGCCTCACGCTTTTCCAGATTTGTAAGTTCAGTTTGAATGCATTGCCCCCTCCCTCACCAAGAATGTTGCAGCCTTTGAAACAGCCGAGTGAGGAATCGTTGCTTTGATGAGCACAAACGAATGAATGTTACACATGACTCATACAGTGAAAAAGTTGCAGTAATACATAATAGCCCTTCAAATTGACCTTTGACCTTTGCCTTTTTTTTTCAGAAATAAAGCCATGACAAAAGACAAACTATTCTTAAATAGTAAAAGGAGTGTAAGAATGCACAAATGGATCATAGCACAATAGATATTTTGATTGCTAGCTAGCTAGCTATCTATCGTACTCTTCTAGCGTACCTTTTGCCCCTCTAGAGAACATTGCGATGTACCACGGTTACACTCTGGGCACCCATAGGCTTTCTTCAGATTGACAAAGACACAACACAGCACCTTCTCTGTACTTCTCAATCAAACACCTCACCACAATTAATGCATTTATGGTTCTTTTCCTTGGCATGAAACTATGCCACTCAAAAACACTCTATTATTCTGTTTTAAGTCATTGCCTTCACAATTCTTTTCCATTATCTCATTGTAATGGTCTTCAACTTTATTCCTCTATAATTGCCACACATCTGCTTGGTTCTTAAAACATGGCCATTAGCACACCTCTCCTCCATTCCTTCAGCATCTTTTGACCCACTAGAATTCTCCTGAAGAAAAACTTCAAAAACTTCCCAGCCACCTCCCCGTGACACTTTCGTACTTCTACAGGTATGTTATAAGGAACAACTGCCTTTCCATTTGTCATCCTCTCAGTGACTTTGTAACTTTTTCCCTTACCAATCATTTCTACTTCCTGGTCTGCAAAAAACTTCCTTTCTTCTCTCCAACACCAGGCACCAGTCAACACATTTCAGTCGCTATCTTTAATTGGCATAACTGCGTTGGTCCAGTCATGTGAAAGCTCCTGCCCACCAAGGCAGCTTGTTTCATTTCTCCTCATCTAATCTTTGTACTTTAAGTGCTTCCAATTGTTCAGTGGCATGAAAACAATAGCCACATGATTGGTTGCATTAGCATTTAGCATGTCCGTCATCTGTGATCGGCTGGCCACTAGTACGGGGTGTAATGTCCATCTTATCCTTAACCCTCAAAAGTGGTGGTAATCCAAAGTATGATTTTCTTATGGGGTCACAAATCCCTGACAGCAACTCTGGTCGAATGACAAGTTCTAACCAAACCATCACAGCCACAAAACAAATAAGATAAATGTCAGCACTTTGCCCAATCAAGCCTCCAATTCTATTTCTATTAACACATTTGTTTGATGAGTATTAGCAAGGATACGGTTGTGCAAGAAAGCAGTGAAATCATCACTGTGGTTTGACTTTACATTCACGAGTGTAGTTGAGATTTGCCAGGTACAAAATATGAAACGTCTGATGTTGAACTGTAATTAAGCTAAATTAACCCAGTTAAATGCGCTGCAGCCTGTGGTTGACAGAATATAAAGAGAAGAGTCACAGCCCCATCCAAAACTCCAGACATATTTTTCAATGTGAGAGGGTCGACCTAGATCCGTATATACACACACACACACACACACACACACACACACACACACACACACACACACACACACACACACACACACACACACACACACACGCACACACACTGTGTGGGTAATAGCGGCTACATGGGTGTCAGAGGGGCGCCACTGTGGTCGGCCTGGGCTGTCTGGGAGCATAAAGTGGCCTTCTCATGGTTCCTCACTTGCCTGGGTGGTCTGAATCCGCTGCAGCTAGGTGTGTGTATGCACAGGGATAGACAGAGACTCATCCTGCCTAGGTGAGATCGGTGTGTGTGGTTGGTTGC
>CAAKHF010011882.1:4807-25055 GCA_901007745.1 Hippocampus kuda
TATGGGGGGGGGGGGGGGGGTGGAGTGCAAACTTGAAAGATAACTCATGAGTTAAATGAGTGAAAAATAAATGTGGGGAAAAAAAAAGAAATGTTTAAGCCACTTTAACATGGGCACTAACATGTTTGTTTGTTTGGTTGGTTTGGTTTTTGCCTACATACCACTAGAGAAGGCCTATGTCCCACTTGTGCCACTCACGGCACATTTTGAGACTCGCTGGATTAGGATAGATTTCCAATTTTTGCAGTTGGTGTTGTTGATGTCATATGTCTTTGATGCTACTAGACAAAGAATGAAAGAGCGTATTGTCATCTTACAAGACACCGCAGTAAGACTAAGTCCGTGTGGTTCCGCAGAAGGAAGGCTGCCGAGATAATTAGAGAGACGCTACTGGTATTGTAAACAAAATATATTGCGCTCCTTCACTTTTTTTTTGGTTTTGTTTTCAGTCGAGACAATTTTTGAGAATGTCAGCAAATGATGCTGAAGCAATGACGGTCAACCTTCTGCCCGGAGACTCGGCGCAAGTGCGGCAAAGGGTCAGGTGGTCACCGGTGAGTGGGTGTCTCGGTTGGAAGACCATTTGGATGCGTCAGGACGTTTACATTTATCCTGAAGTCTCACAAGAGGCCGTCTCGACAATCGCATGGGGGTTCCATTCTGACATATTGGCACAACTGCACTAATCTGTTCAAGCAATCAGGACTTGAAGTCGCCACGTTGAGGAGTTTCGCCTTCGCCTGCGAGCCGTACTTTAACTTCCTGGAATCTACAGCCAGAACCATGCAGCTGCCCCCTGACATGGTACAAAACTCAATATTCATACTTCATGCTCGTTGAAGGCCATTTTAGGGTTGTTGTTGTTGTTTTTTTTTTTTTAAGTGAGAGATACGCCTTGGGTACAGATTAGTGACTAATCATTAGTCCAAAGACCAATGACTTTGTTCCACACTTGTCATAAGTGACTATTAATAATTAGCTGAGCTATTCATCAATGACACGAATCAGTTGAGTGATTTCTGGCGAGCAACGATTTGGGAAACTAATTATGCCAAACCTTTTTAATAAATTTGTGTTTATATTTTCACTTGGATAACATTCTTACGAAATCACAATGCCTTATCATTGGTGAGCCATTTTAAGAACAGGCGGGTTTGCTCATACGCTTGCAGACTACCTTGTGTCTGCTGTTCTAAATTGTCCGTACGTGTGAATGGTTGCACTGCGATTGACTGGATATAGAGATATGATTTAATTTAATTAATTTATTTATTTAACCAAGCTTCGGCCTCGCTGTGTGGAGTTTGCATGTTCTCCCCGGGCCTGCGTGGGTTTTCTCCGGGTACTCCGGTTTCCTCCCACGTTCCAAAAACATGCACGGCAGGCTGACTGAACACTCTAAATTGTCCCTAGGTGTGAGTGTGAGTGCGCATGGTTGTTCGTCTCTGTGTGCCCTGCGATTGGCTGGCAACTGGTTGAGGGTGCCCCCCGCCTACTGCCCGAAGACGGCTGGGATTGGCTCCGGCACCCCCCGTGACCCTAGTGAGGATTAAGCGGTTCGGAAAACGGATGGATGGATTTATTTAACCAAACTGTTTAGAGCGGTAGGTCGGCAACACGCGGCTCCAGAGCCACGTGCGGCTCTTTAGCGACATCTAGTGGCTCCCTGGAGCATTGTAAAAATGTTTGAAAATGGAAAAATATTTTGATAGTAGGCTAATATAGCTCAAATAGATATAGATACATGTTGCAGCTCCGAAAAAGGAGAGCTGTGGTGTTGGTTTTTAAAAACATACACTTTATGCTTTTAACAGTCTCGACACAAACAGACACGTCTGGTCTGACTCCGTGCCTTCTCTCTTCTCGTTCGACTCAAGAGGCGTTCAAAGACAGCCTCCGAAAAACGGAAATTCATGATGACTTCACTGACACTAAGAAAAGCGAAAATAATGCACCAAAACAAAAAAAAAAAAAAATCAAGCGAGGAAATGACAAAATAAATTCTATGGGGGTGTTTGTGAACACACAACAAAGGAATGAATAACAAACAATTCCGAGACAGTCCAGTCTCCTACATACAGCATGTGTTTCCTTCATTGTAAGTTTTATAGAAGCCATTTATTTTTTTGCGGCTCCAGACATATTTGTTTTTGGGGTTTTTTGTCCTATATTGCTCTTTCAACATTTTGGGTTGCCGACCCCTGGATTAGAGTGATTGGGAATGACAAACATAAGAGTACTACGGGTATGTCGTCACTCGTTGATCGCAACAATCGGTCCGCTGTATTTTGACAAAACATACTGCTGAAAACAATAACTTTTTGACAAATTTGTGTGTGCCTGCTGGAGTTTGTACAGCTGATGGAGTTCTCTCAGCAAATGTGTGACACATTGGAACATCTGGTACTGACCTTTGCCAGCAACAATCGCCTCACTTTGGATGAATCCGAGCCTGACAAGTATGCCTGCCAACACATAAACTCACACAGTCAACCATATTTATGTACACACGCAAATACGATGATATCTGTTTCGTCAAGCCAACTGGCACCATCAACGCTGGCATCGGGTGGAATCCTTGTACCGCCAAAATCATCACCTTTCAGGAGACACCCGAAACGGCGCGTTTGTGAAGCCAATGAGAGCAATGCATTTTCAACATTTTAAAACGCAGGTGTCAAACTCAAGGCTTGGGGGCCAGATCCTGCCCGCCATGATGTTTTATGTGGCCCGCGAAAGGAATTCATCATCATGGAAGTTGACACATGATCCTTGCTCAAATCTGGACCGAAATGTCAAATTGTCATGTGTAATAAATAACGTTGAGTTTTTGCAAATTTTTTTTTTTTTACCCCGTTTACACTCACTTGGACAATAATTGAATAAACAACAAACAGTAATCCATCAATTATATTTTTTGTGTGCAAGTAATGATACGATGTGATGATTAAACATTTATTCAGTTTCACTGTCATAATGGCCCTTCGAGGGAAGATGTAACACTAAAGTGGCCCGTGACAAAAATGAGTTTGACACCCATGCTTTAAAATAATTTGTCAAAGTCACACCCGCATGTGTGGACTGACTAATAGTATCGATTTGTGGAAAAAATATGGAATTGAAAACATCGGAGGTTACGGCCCGACACCAGCGATAACATAGGCAATTTTTTTTGAAGCAGCATTTCAACATTCTGACATACATGCATATACTTTTTTGTTTTGTTTCTTTACACACATAGTTACTGAAGGGACATGCGGTTGGTCAGGGGAGATAGTCCCTCGCTGCACTGTTTGGCTCATATGTGTAAACCTGACCAACAGGCATCTCAGCATCCATCTGAATAAGCATGCTTGTTGCAAAGATGCAAACACCTATTAGTCATTGATATACCATAGCCAACTTTCTCACTTTTGTCACCAGCATGTCTCACTTCTGCATCGGCCGCATAGAGCTAGACCAACTGCAGCTGAGTGTCACTGCATTCCGCTACTGCAAGCCCACGCCCTACCTGGCCAGAATCAACACCGGCGTGTTTAAGCGCATGCGCTGGAACGTGAAGCACCTTAACGGTGCAAAAGACGGAGACGGCAACCCTGAGATAGAGTAGTGAGTCTTATTTTCTCATTCTTACCTTCCTTTTTTTTTTAATACAGGCCGCTTTTTAATTTTTTCCTTTTGCCCAGCTACTTCCTGTGCTACGAGGATATTCCCAATTTGCACACAGACGATGACAACCTGGATTCCAAAACTCTGCGGATGTGGTCTATTGGTCAGTGGGTGCAGTTGAAACCTGACCCCAACTCGGAGACCATTTTTGACTGGTAATATCGCGAGTATTCAGTCGACCTACCCCTGCTCAAACACAAGGGTTTTAGGAGACAAGATAGGTCTCTTTATATAATATATATATACACACACACACACACACACACACACACATACACACACCAATATTATTTTCTCCCACTAATGTAGCCTGGACACCTCAATTGAAAAATAAAAACTTTTGAGACTGTATGCTGACACCACCGCGCCTCACTGTGGGTAATTTTGGTAATGAGCAGAACAGCTGAACTTTATTCTGGGTTAATGGGTGGTGGGGCATGTGTGCCGACTCCCACTTAGCGTGAGTTAAGACACCGTTTAAAACCAATTGGGTCAAAAATAATCCGGTTATGGGTAAAAAAAAAAAAAAAAAAAAAAAATGGAGTGACCCTTTTTTGACAATTTTTGGGATTAAATGAATAACCAAAAAATGGGTCCAATTAACCTCAGGGGCGGTTGGTCCATTTTTGACCCACAATTGGGTTATTTTTGGCACAACGATTTTCAGTTGACAATATTTTTTAAAAAAACATTTAAGGGGAAGGAGGGAGTAGCCCTTAGAGTTTGCCCACTCTTGGGGAAAAAAACAAAAAACAAAAAAACACTCACCCTCCATGACGTGATCTTGGAGACTTGCTCAAGGAAGTCAGCTTGACGCCGCATTTTGCAACTCTTCACTGCTATACGGGTGTGAAAAGTTAAAACAATTTCTATTTTCTTTAAAAGCAAAATTGTGTACTCACCCAGAGCTGATGAGTCACGAGCATGCAGAGAGAAATCAGGAGACATTTTCAGAGATTTTTTTTTCCCCCCCTTTAGAGATCGTAACATTGATTTGACAAGTTGTACTTGGCAGTCAGGATGGTAACCTGCGTATTGTCGATGTCTCTGGTGTAAGGGGGTTCAGGGTTGGGGGGGATAAAATCAACTTTGCTACCATCTGAGTGGTATTCTTTTCCTAAGGCTGGAGTGTGAAGTTCCCGAGGGCGCCTTTGAGAAGCTGCTGTTTATGGGCAGCCAAGAGCCATCAAGCTACACAGCCACCGAACACCTGCTGCAGCTGCTGATGTCATCAGTCATCTCCGTTGGGAACACATCCGAGGTTCCCAGGATGGTATAGCGCTGTTGTCATTACGCAATGTTTTGAACCAGGGACTCTTATTCATCACAAGCGGGGTTCGACGTCGCGTCAGGACATTGGAAGTCATTAGTCCCCTTTCGTTCCTGTTTGTCATCAAGTTTTCTGACTAATATATTGGAAGGATGTTGAAGGTGGGAAATGCAGTTTCTGAACTGAAATTCTGCATAATCAAGATTGAAATGTTGAATGCGAGATTTGGAACGGTTTGAATAAATGTGGAGGAAGGAGGATAGAGTCTCGAAACTCTGCACGCCAGAACCTCAATGACCTGAGGGCTGCCCTTCAACAAAAGAGGAATGGCCTGCCTCATTCGACAATGAGTCGACTTGTGAACATGAGATGTCGTCGCCGCGCTGTAATTGATGCTCAAGGGCACATGACAAGTTACTGACATTTTTGTTGTGGTGTACCCAGCGTTGTTTAATTTCCCCGTAGCATGAACTTTTGATATTTTCCATAAATTTCACCGAAAAGCCAAATTAATATCCCTCACTTTTGTGAGTAATACAGTTCGTGATCACATGTGATTTTTTATAAATTTTTTACATCATGCTTGTTTGAAAAGTTGCTTCACAAATGTCACGTTGTCATTTAAATGTGTGCTTTAATACACTGGAAGTCCCCCTGCTGTTTTCACTCTGTCCACAATTTCCTGTCTCACTTTGTCAGATAGAAAAAAAAAAGGCAGAATGTAAATTAGCATTTTCATGGTGCTGGGAGTTTCAAATCCCTTTTAAAAAAATACATGGCTCACATTTCATTGTTAAAAAGAAGAAAGAAAAAAAGACATTCTGGAGTTCTTGTCAAAAACATTTACATTAAACCTCACCATGATATAATTACATTCACAGATTTACAGCATTTGAAAAACAAAACAAACAAACATGCAGCCTGATGCACATGAGCTTAAAATTTCAATTTAAAATTCTCAGTTTGCTTCAGTCAATATTTTAAAAGCCCTTCATTGGATCATTATTTAGCAAGTCGGTGCAAATCAAATCCAGTGTGGCAAACCTCTCGCCCACAAGAGTCAATTTATCTGTGGTGACAGACTACATTGGTCAACACATTTTTTAAATCTTGACTTTTTTTTAAATTTTTTTTTGCACCGATTCCAAATCTAACCCCTTTTTCTCCTCTTGCGCGTCAGGTTTTTCATAAAGCAGTATATATCGTAATATTTTACGAAGGAAGGAAGGGTTAGGGTGAGCAACAGGCAGATTTTTTTCATAGAATTACAACGCATGGTCACATCCATATTGAGCAAACTTTTATATGTTAAATTTGAAAACAAAATGATCCCCCCCCCGCAAAAAAAAAAGCCATCTCTGATCAAAATCTGCTTTTGACCAGCACTATCAACATCTGACATCCTTCATTGCATTTCACTTGAAAATACATTTAAGACACAAAGAAGCAAAACAGGACTCACAAGGACTTTTCCCTTCATGAAAATGATCAGAGCAGAAACGCTTCCTAATCGTGAGATTTCCTTCACTGTCGTACTTCAGGGAAAATAAACACGGCACACAAACAGCAGCTTTCAACACAAAATTAAACAATGACAAAACATATGTGAAGGCCCAACAATTGTAAGTTTGCAAAGGACTATTAGCAAGCGACACCCCCCCCCCCCACCAGCACCCGGGTGGGCGACAAGGTTACTTTTTTACGATCGTCCATATTCCTGATTTATTTTAATTACAACTTTACTCTTGCAAAATTACAACTTTCAGAGTGCACGATGACATTTTCCTTCTCATTACAATTCTCAAATGTGGAAAATGCGAAATGTCGACTTTCCTCACATTACTACTTCATTCTTGTAAATTTAAATTTTTTCTCAAATGTTTAAGTGTTTTTTTTTCCTCAGTATTTTTTGGGGTGTGATATTTGGTGTAAAAAGTTGAGGACTACTGTTACATGTCACAGAAATGTCCCACAGGCCACAAGTGGCACCAGCAGTGGGGGGTTGGGGGGTGTTACTCATAAGACAGTTATTCTGCTAGTGCACTGAATTGTCTTTGTGAAAATAGTGTAATACTACATGGACCTTAAGATCCGGATTTTATTATTAAAAAAAAAAAAAAAATCAATTCACAGACACAAATAAGTAACATCAGTGCACGACAAATGTTTCAATGGGGAAACATTTATGCCGACTGACCTTTGGTGGACGAATAAAAGTAAGAAGTAATGCTCTTAAGCTGGATGCGTGACAAAGTCATTTCCAGTGTTTTCGCTTCCTCTAAACTCTACAAGAACAATTTACAATCGGATCTAGTTTATGTGCATCTATGGCGGAGACATGAGGCATTACATGTACGGTACCCGATGTAAGAATATACTTTTTTTTTTTGTTTGTTTAGTCTCCGGAAAGCAGTCACAACATGAGGTACACATTTTCACAAGAACCAACACCTGGATCAATAGTTTTGTCTTTGCAAAGATAATCCTTCAACATTTGAACGGCCATCATGCACGGTGTCACACAAGCCTTTTGCTTTTTCTTTGGCTTTTTTCGGAACACTTCCATATAGGAGGGAGCAATCTCAACGATGAGTGTTAAGCCAAGGAAGAAAAAAAATACGCTATAAGTGAAGTAAGCGGAGACTCCAGTCACCGTTAAATTTTGGACCTGCTTGTATTACCGTTGGTGATCTTACCGAGCGTTTGGAATCTGCAGCACCTTCAAATGCGGTTGAATGTTCATGCCAGGTGACGACGGTCAGCGTCACCAGCCTGTGACAGCACGTCGCCTCACAGTCGTGTGTCGAATTTGTCTTTCACATTGCAAAATCAGGAATGTTAAGTTCACTTTAGATCGAAAGCAGTTTGTACTCGGATGCTCTTTGCTCACATTTCATGTTCATGAGGCTAACCCAAGTGCAACCGGTACTACAAGCGACATTCATCCATTTTCCGAACCGCTTTATCCTCACAAGGGCTGCGGGGGGTGCTGGAGCCTATCCCAGCTGACTTTGGGCAGCAGGCGGGGGACACCCTGAACCGGTTGCCAGCCAATCGCAGGGCACACAGAGACGAACATCTATATGAGCTCACACTCACACCTAGGGACAATTTGGAGTGTTCAATTAGCCCGCCATGCATGTTTTTGGAATGTGGGAGGAAACCGGAGTACCCGGAGAAAACCCACGCAGGCCCGGGAAGAACATGCAAACTCTACGCAGGGAGGCCGGAGCGGGGGATTGAACCCACGACCTCTGTACTGTGAAAGTAAGTACGTGCCCGTAGTTCACCAATGTCAACTCATGCATCGTTTTGCCTTGCAAGTAACATGCAGTTGTGCTTGTCGTACAGCGTTCCACCATGATTATGTTCACAAAAAATTGGGACTTAGCCATGTCATGAAGTTTTGCGGGCGTTACTTTTTTTTTAAAAAAGTAACGCCCGCAAAACTGTATCATGGTTCCCTCAGATGCCACAAGATGGCAGCAAAGCATCCCCCCCCCCCTGTTCCATTAGACATGGCTTTGGCCTGAACGCAGAGCATACTAGTACATGAACCTGATGCTAAATTGTCCCACGGTGTGAGTGGGAACCACTCCAGTCAGCTTGGATGGACTTCAGCTCACACTCATGACGACGAGCACCATAAAAATGGTCGAGCAGATACAAAACCAGCACTGGTTGCAACTCTGTGTGAAAGGAGTATCCGTGGAGTCTTTAGTGATGCGTCTCCAGCTCCACCACTGTCCACTCCCCCTGAGGGGAGCTTCCGGCGGCCTCCGGGGAGAAGCTGCTCACAGACGTCACTGTGGCCGAGGGAGGGCTGATGGGAGGCAGGAGGCTGGGCCACAGGCTGCTCTCCAGGGGGCTCAGGGTGCCGCCCGCACCCCCCGGAAGAAGCAGCAGGGAGGAGCAGCCATCTCCGTTGAGCAGCAATGTCTGATTGATCAGCTGCTGCACCATGTCCACTTTGGCGCCCCAGTCCAAGTCCAAGGGGGAGGAGCGGTCCCCGTTGCTGGAGATTTCCTTTGGATTGTTCAAGTGTGCCGACAACCTCCTCTCCCGAGAGCTGCGATCGGCACGGCGGCCGTCCGGCTCTTCGTCGCTGTTCTCCAGGGCTTCGTAGATGGTGCACAGGCCCGATGAGGGGGACAGGACCACGGCTCGACTGGAAGGCGGCCGCTCCTCCAGTTCTTGCTGCCACTGCAGGATCTGCTGCCTCTGCTTCAGCTCGGACTGTTGCTGCAGCAGTCGCAACTCCAGCTCGCGCCTCTCCGCCTCTTCTTCAGCAGACATTTTGCCCTCCCCATTGATGACTTTGACTTCCTCAGTCACCGATTGGCCACTCCCCTCTCCCATTTCGCCCTCCTCCATTTCCTCGCACGCCTCTCGCTCGTTCCTCTTGATCTCCTCCTCCGCCTCGTCCTTCTTCTTCCTCTGTTCCTCCTCCTCCGTCCTCTTCCTCTCCTGCTCGGCCCCCTCCAGGGGTCTGCTCTGCTGCTCCCGCCGCTGCTGCATCTCCATCAGCTGCCTCTGGTGCTGCTCCAGGCGCCGCAGCTGGGGGCTGAGCGCCTGCTGCCCGGCCTTGCGGGGGGGCAGGTCCGCGCAAGTCAGACGGGGCGTCGTGTCGCGATGGTCTCCGTGACGATGATGATGATGATGTTGCGGGGTGAGGCCTGCGTGTGGTGAAAAAGGGTTACAATGAGCAGGGCGGTGTGAAAAGGTTCAAGAACAACAGCCCATGGCCCTTTTAAAAGTTAAAAAAAAAAAGCAGTGTGAGGGAAAACAGCCAACGGAACCAAACTCAAGCAAAACTGCTTCCGCAAACGTGGGCAAAAATGGCATTTTGTATTTGGAAAAAGGAGGTGAGTAAAATCGTGAAACCAGTGCAGAAGTCCTGGGACGAGAGAGCAAAGAAAATGTGCAAATCAATTTTAATACCCAGACAACAAAGGGAGTGTCAAAAAAATAAACAGCCAACTTCCTGTGTACGCAACCAGCTGAAATCACCCGTGAATTCAAACGAAGACATGCAGAAGCTCTTCATGCATTCGTGTACATG
The DNA here is from genome assembly GCA_901007745.1 of Hippocampus kuda. Classification (NCBI taxonomy): domain Eukaryota; kingdom Metazoa; phylum Chordata; class Actinopteri; order Syngnathiformes; family Syngnathidae; genus Hippocampus; species Hippocampus kuda. Next base: position 14,809 of record CAAKHF010011882.1, read on the forward strand.
AAACAGCGTCGCGAGGAAACAATAGCTTGGCTTTAGACTCAGTCATTCGAGCAGGACTGGGGAATCTTTTCAGGTCTTATTCAATCCTCTTTGGGCCAGGTCCAATCGATTCCCCACCCCTGCAATAGGAAGAAGGGCCCAACTCAAAATACAGAAATTAAGCATCTGCGTTGAACCCCGATTCCAAATATTCAAATCCTAGAGCCAAACTATTCAGCAAACCTGAGCAGAGATGCCATGGAAATCAAGATGTTACAGTCACATGCTCAGTTAACACGTACGGTGCCTTAGAAGAATGCAGAAGATTTTTTTTTTTTTCTTTCTGTGATTTGGCGGCAACACACCTAGAATGTGGTGGAGACGACCTAAAAGCTGCAGCACAGTCAGCAGTCGTCTTGGAGGCCAAACAGTTAAAACGTTTACCAAGGCCTTTGTTGCTTGGAGCGGTGCCGTTGGATCCAATGCTGAGGTATCATCCAGCGGCTCGTCAAGTCTGGGCAAACTCGGGGGCGGGAAAGGACTTTGTTTTGTGCAGCGGGTAGTTGGAGAACTTAAAATCGAGAGCCGACTTCATACAGAAATTTGCAAAATTGCCACATCAGGGGCAGAATGAATCTTTTTTTACTTTGTACAAATAACCGCGTTTACCATGTCAGTGTCTGTTGGTCGGCTACGGTTGCTTTCGGCGTAACACGGCGCAAGAAGCGAGTGTCATGTGCTACAGCACTGATGCAACTGTTAACTGCCTCAAAGATTTATGATACAAACTACACCAAAACTGTAGTAAAGTCGGGATTAGAGTAGTAAAGAACTAAATAGACTAAGCCATGAAAATATTTATTTAAAAAAAAAATAAACGAAAAACAACAAGAACAGTACTGTAGCATTAGCACGGTGTGACAATGTATTCTTCCGCCGCGAATGAGTCTCTTGTTGCCTTTCGTGGTCGCTAATCCTCTTGAGTTGTCAGCCTTTTTCGTGGTGGCTGTATATCCACACGGGCCCCCTCCCCCATTTACGACAGAGTTCTGTTCCTACAGCATTCGTGGGGGCTTTGTCCAAAGGTGGGTTACTTTGTCGCTACATGTCCTCGGCGACCGCCGCGGTGCAGCGCACGCTCCCGTCACATTCATTTATGAACGCGAGCCAATCATCAGCAACTTGGCATTTATTATTCATTTCGCTGTTTAAAAGTTACATTTATGAAGCAAAAGTGTTTCGAAGGGAAGGATACGTGTGCGTGTGTGTGGGGGGGGGGGGTCATAATGGCTTAATAGACTTTTAACCCCCCCCCAAATGTCAACTTCTACTTTGTGGAGATTTACCTGTTGCAGGGGAATTGGAACGTACCACTCGCAATAATTGAGGGAACACTGTAGAGCAGGGGTATCAAACTCATTTTTTGTTACGGGCCTCTTCGGCGTTACGGCTTCCCTCGGAGGGCCGGTGCAAAATCTCAACGTTACTCATTACCAATGACAATTTCACATTTTGGTACAGAGTTTAGCAAGAATCGTGATAGTTGACACATTGAGATATGATTTGCTCCCACGGGCCACATAAAATGACGCCGTGGGCCGCATCTGGCCCCCGGGCCTCGACTTTGACACCAGTGCTGTCGGGTATTACCGCTGCCCAGAACTATAGAAATGAGGAAAGGATAGTTATAAAAGGGTATCTTTATTTTAAGTTTTGTTATTCAAAGAGGGTACAATGAAATTCATACATTTAAAGTGCAAAAAAGAGTGATGGGGGGGAGGGGCTACTGTAGAGTTCCTGTGTTGGAAGAGAAGCCCCGCCATCCCCGCCTCCCCACACCCCCCCCCGGCAAAAAAGAAAAATACAAATCAAGACATGTTAGTGTATGAGTCATTTGGTAAAAAGCATGAGGATCAAGAGCTCTCCTATTTTTGGCAATTCAATCCACTTCAAACAATTTTAAGCATCGCCATCTCTCAGTGCTGCACCACAAATCTATCATGCCAGTGCGGGGCCCCTGCATTGATGACGAGTACATCCAAATAGCCATTGCACATACAGGAATCTCAGCCATATGTTGGATCTTTTATGTCAATAGAAATACTCCCCCCCCCCCTCAATAACTTGTCCCTTTTTGCATCACCACCACCAAAGATTTTAAAGACAAACAATAAGGACAAGAACAGCGAGACATAATTAACTATACATTACCTGCAAAAGTGCTGTCAGTCTTTTCACAGATTGCAGAATAGTACGGAGGGTGGGCGTCTTCTGGCTTCTCCTCGGTCGCCTGCAGAGCGTTCAGAGCCGGCGCTTCTGACCCTTGCTCTTGTTCCGTACAACCTACTTCCCGATGAGCGCACTCGATGTATTGCTGCTCTGCGAGGCCGGATTGGGCTTGGTCACAGAGCTCCTTGGATTCCTCGGGAAGTTCTTCCAGAGAGAAGATGCCCGGACTCTTGATGCAGCCCTCGCCGGCGGACTGGGCGTTGGAGGCCGTGGTCGCGGAGTCGAAGCCGTAGGATGCCAGCGAGGTCGCCGAAGGCGGGGTGGCGTCGTCGGTCAGACCGGTCGTCTCGGACTCCTCCGCTTCTTCGACGGTGGAGAGTCCGCGATGTGCGGGGGGCTGGACCTCGAAGGTTATGTTCTTCTTCAACCCGGCCGGAGACTCCGAAGAGTCCTCAAGTAGCGCTTCGCCCTCCGTGTCGCTGGCTTCATCCTCTGTCACGGAAGTTGACGAAGGGTTGGAAGTGAGAGCGCTTACTACGCCTCTTAAAACCTCATCCGCCGGCATGGTCAGGGTTTTAAACCCCTGGTCACCGCTCGCCATACGGGCAACCGCATCGGGCTGGGGAGAGGTGACGGGGGCTTCTTGAAATTTGGCATGTCCTTCGACAAGTTCCTGTGGAGTGACGCTGTCGCTGCTTACAGGGAATGAAGTCGGCTCCGGAGTCTGCAGAGGCCCCGCCATACACGGTTCGGTGCCCATTTTGGCCCCGTCCTTAAGAGTGGAAGACAGAGACGCATCTCGGTTTTCAGGAAGATGAGGATCAGAGCTTGTTTCCGGACAAGCCTGAGCGGGAGATTGGGACGGGGTCTCCGAGTCTGCTTGCAGGGGGGCTACCAGTGGGCTCAGCGCAGCTTCCGCCGGGGCGGGCTGGGAGACCGGTTCGGGGAGCTGCTGCAGTTGAGGGAGTTGAACTTGCTCTTCCCAGGGGTCGGCAAACGGGTTGACTTGGTACCACTGAGCACCCGGAGCCGATGGGAGCCGAGGAGGCGGGGGAAGCTGGACCAACCTGTTTAAGTTGTCCAGTCTTTCTTCCTCGGCAAAGTCGTCCTCGTCGGCGTTCCCGTAGCTCTCCAGACCGCTCTCGGTTATCGCTTCGCTCGCCATCTCCACGTCCTCGTCCTCTTCGTCGTCATCCACGTCGTTGTCGTGCCTACGCCTCTGCAGCTCGTCGGTTTTCTCGGAGCCCACGTCCATGTCTTCGTCGTCCTCGTCGCCGTCATTAAAGGGGATATCGGGAACTTTTTGAAAGTCTGGCGACCCCGCAGAGGCTCCTTCCATCTCGATGGCACCTTTGAGGCTGCCCTCTCCAAGATCGTCCATGCTCTCTGTGCCCTCCAGGACGCCGGGAGCACTCAACTCCGACGCCCCCTGCTGGCTCCCGCTAAGCGAGTCCAGCTCAGACGGGACGGCACCTCCCGCCCTCCAAGCGGAGCTGCCTACCAGTCCGGCCGAACCGGGACGCGACTCCTCGGTCGCTTGTGTCGTCCCGCTCATTTCGGAGACTGACAACAGCTGGCTTCCCTCTCTTTCCTCCTCGTCCTCGTCATCGTTGAGATGGCTGGGAGGAGCTACCTGAGTGACTGACTTTACAACTGCTGTAACGGGTTTGCATATGGAGAGAGTCTGATCTGAAGTCACGTTAACAGACCGACTGGGTATCTCTGGCAGAGAGGCTACTTGGGGTGACGGAACTTCCACAGGGATTGCGACCGGCTCCAGTTGTGCCGAAGGAGCGTCGCTTTCGCTTTGTTGCTGGGGTGGTTGTATTTCTGGCAAGGGTGGAGTAACGGGGCCACGCGGGGGAGAGGGAGCAGCCAAATTGCTCTGAGCAGTCACTTGCGGTCCCGCCTCTGGAGGCGAGTCCCAGGTCGAAGCCTGGGGCGGGACCACCTCTGGCACAAAGGTAGCAGTCGATGGTTCTTGGAGTGCAGACTGTATTTGTTCTGCTACTTGTACCACTGGTGTTGCACTTGTTACCGCTGCACCCGCATCCCTCTGTGTCCTCACAGAGTGGTTGAGTCTGGAATCTTTTGTTTTCTTGACACCAGCAATAAAGGGTAAGACTGCCTGAGTGGGTTTGGTTAGGTGCTTCACCGGCGTCGCGCTGCCGTTTGTGGATTTGTGAGCTGGAGATGGAGGAGGATTTGGAGCATGCTGGCTTTTTCCCAGGGGTGGCTTGCTCGCTGCCGGAGCCTTGGAAGAGGCCACAGCGGAATACTTAGCGGAACCAGGTTTTGCAGCTTGTTGCGCTTTACTCTGCGACACCTTGGCATCCGCTTTTTGGGGAATCGCGACCCATTTGGAGGTAGAAGGGGGCTTTCCGGTGGCTCCAGGTTGAGAAGGTTCTGGCTTTTTGGTGGCAGCTGATGGAGCAGCGGGCCTTTTCGTGGCTGAAGTCGAAGGTGGTCGACTGACATCTGGTGCCAACAGAGAAACATACGCCATTTAGGTAGAACTTAATTTTCCCTGAAAAAAAATATTTACTAAATATGAATATACCTTTGTTCAGCTCTCTATGCTAGCAATGTATAGTGGCAGGCACAACAACTAAATATGGATAGCAGAAGGTACAATGAACTTGTATTAATGGCAACGGGTGGAGACACAAAAGAGTAAGTCACGTTTTTAGGTGAATGGATCAGCTTGGCGTTTCAGTAGTGACACTTTTTTTTTTTTTTGGTCTGGCGGTGTACCGTGATAATATGCAATATTGGTGCCTTGGATCTGCAAATTTGCCATAAAACTGTAATAATGTAAAATTGCTGATTTCAAACATTATTTTAAGATCTCCCCTCAGAACAAGGTGGAAATGCTCAAAAAACGCTCAAACCTTTCTTCCTGCTGGCAGCAGCTGCGTGAGGCTGTGCTGCTGCGGTCCTGCCAGCAGGGGGAACCGCGGTAACTCGAGATGGAGCGGTTCTGTTCCCGGCACTGCTGGGCGGCTTGGATGCAACACTGTTCCCAGCTCTCGATGTTGATGGCACTGCTCGAGATCCTGAGGAAGCAGCCGCTGCGCTAGTGGGTGCTCTGATTGCAATGGTGCTGCTACCAGCCTTGGATGCAGCTGTTGCCATTCGAGATGATGAGGGAGCAGAAGCGGGCCTGGGGATACAAACAAACAAATACATAAACCAAAATAGCACAGGAATAGGTTTTGATCATTTGGTATACATTATCAACGGAAGAAAAAGCTTTCGAGAGGTGGCCCGCAATAATAATAATTCCGGTCTTTGTGTCCCCAAAGATAACTGTGTCAGGAGGGGATCATTTCATATCATGAAGCTTGGGTACTGAATGTTTTGCAGCAGACTGAGAACTTTGTGGAAACCCGTCACAAGACGCCAAAAACCGGATTCAGGCCAAGTGATGTATTTTATAAGACAGACATGTTGATATGAGACACTTGTGGAGAAAAATGAATTGGATTTTTCCTTTGGCCACACCCCAGCCCTCCAAACAGCTTTTGGGAAGTAGGTTAAGCCGTTTTTGCATAATCCCGCCAACTCGGGGGTGGGGGACAAATTTGTGATGAGGAAAAATTGGAGGGATTTATTAAAATTATGATTTAAAATGTGATTTTTAAAAATTATGTCCATTAATAATTTTTTTTAAATCCAATTAACTCACTTTAATCAACTGACTAATTGTGGCACCCACAATTCAATCCTCCATTGAACATATGCCCTCTTGGATCTCGTTAAACTTGATCGCGGTTAAGTTTTTCTTTCAAAAGTCCAAGACAAGCGTGCACATAGAGGGATGCTTGTAAAGCATCCACCATTACTGGATTGGGGGGTTGGTGCTGCTCCATTGCTGTTGGATTGCATTTCCTGGCAGATGGAGTGAAATCAATACAAAAAAAAAAAAAAAAAAAAAAAATCACAGTCCAATAAGATTTTAACAACTACACATAAGGTCCTTGTAGAGGTTAAAGTTCAGGACAATGTCAACAAGAATGCATGCAAGTGTCGCACGGATCACTCAGTATAAATTATGCATGTCAAGACGCCTGCACAATAAGCATTAAATTATTGACATACAGAGTGAGTGTCTGGTGCCAGATGCACAATTTGGTCTAGAAATGACCTCACCAATTCAAAGGCTCCTCCTCGGACAAAAAAACGGACATCGTACTCTAAAATATTTGTTTCTGTCCCCCTCCTCACATTCAGTGACAAGGACGGACATGGCATTGGGCCTCATTCAGTGAAACCTCCCACCAACTGGGAAGTGAAATCGGAACAGCGGCAATGAATCATGTCAAGCTAGACATAAATATCACATTCCCGCAAAGAGCGGTTAGGCGCTTTTAGTCACTCCGGGCGCTGGCCATTAGTTGTCCACATGCACTGTTTGAAGATGATGAAACATTCACTTCTGTTATTCAGGTCAAGTGTAAGTTACGTTCAAAACTCAATGAGCCAGCTGCTGCCTCGCTACAAGAAACTACAGCCCAAAGAAAACAAAACATGCCAAGGAAGATTTTATTTTATTTTTTCCCCCAGGCTGTAGGCATTGTTTGACAGCTAAGTGTCCACTGTCGTGCTAGAAATGTGCCAAGCTACGATCATGAAAGAAATGGCAACTGCGTGCCAAATAGCCATTGATGGGATGACGGGGCTCATCACATTGAAGCCATGACCCAAGAACTCACTGTAGCATGGATGGACACCATTTTAGGAGATGACGTCATCAGGGATGACTTGTTGCGGTAATTAGTAACTGACCATGAAGGTCAGTTGTCGGCATCTGTTGAGAACGTCTTCAATTATGGCTCCGACAAGACAACGAAAGGCCGTCGATCAAAAATGCAGGCGTCGTGAAGTAAGTTGACTCAAGTAAACGCCTCGGCTCGAAGGAAGCGTTGGCGGCCGGTGCCTTGCCGCACAGGCTTGGATTTAATGACAAAGTCTTCAATAACACCGACTCTCTTAAGGGCCTCTGTCTCAGGCCATTGAAGCAGACATGACTCGCACTCTGGATGTGTAATCGGACTCGCGGGCTATGCAGAAAAAACACAATGCAGTTCATTCTCCACTCTTGATTTTCAGTTTTGTTTTGTTTTTTTTCCCCACAGTCAGAGAGGGGCAATGAGAGTTGAGATAAAATGACACGCAAGTAGAGGATATGTACAAAAGCGAGGGTGATTGCCCACCAACGCTTGTGGGGTAGGGCGAGATTTTAGTTCATTTTCTGATTGGGGAAAATGAGCGTCTGACTCCATTAGGGCCGTCATGATGAACCACTTCATCCCCCCTAAAACGCGATAAGCCGTCCCCTGTAGTAACCGCTGTCCTTGCAAGGGTTAAATACGTTTAGAATTGATTCATCGGATAAAATTTTATATTAAAGTGTATTACAAAACCATTTGTTATTTGATTATTGCCATATAATCAAGTATTGTTAATTTGGTATCGTTTAGTGATTTTGGAAAAAATAAAATAAAATAAACAGTATTTTCCGCATTAAAATGCACACCTAAAAGCCTTCCATTTTCTTAAAAGCTCACAGCGTGCCTTAAAATCCGATGCGCCTTGTGTACGGTTATTACGGTAATATGTCAACCCCAAAATGGCTCCTTGCTCGAGACATGCTTACAACGCAGAGTTCAAACTTAAGGCAATCGGTTTCGCAGTTCAACTTAGAAATAGAGCAGCGGCAAGAGAGTTCAACGTTAATGAGTCAATGTTATAACTTGCTGTTGGTGAAGTGAACTGTGTCGCTGCTTTATTAAACAAGTTTTACAGACATCCGATCGTTATTTCTGTTGGTGTTTCCTTGAGCGTAGCTCCATCTAGTGGATGCATTGTAGATTGCGTCTTCTAATGCAATGTATCAAAAAAATTATAAAATGGGTCATTCATTGAAGGTGCGCCTCATAATCCAGTGCGCCTTTTAGTGTGGAAAATAATTCCGTATTTTCCACAAAATCCGCAAAAATCACAGGAGATGGATTGACGCAAACTCCTTTGAAACCGATTCAGTCATCGTTTCCCAAAGTAAAAGAAAACGTTTGCAAATGCAAAAGAGAAATCAATCCGCTTTGATGAAGGATTACGGAATTCAGAGAATAATTACTGTTGGGAAGCTGCGATCAGAGCAATTTGAACAAATCTCCAGATGATTTATCGGCAACCATTTTAACCCCTTCGGGGACAGCGGTTACTGCACTGGACATGGGGCATGAAAGGGTGAATAAAAATAATAGAGTATTTTGAAAAGCAATGAATTTTGACACCGCTCAATGTTATTTCTACCAACCAAATTAAGAAAAACAAAAATCTATCCAAAGCTACCGAGCGCATACCTGCTGGTCTTCGGAACGGCACCGCTGTCAACTTTGGCAGCAACTGAAGTGTAGAGTCTGTGGCCAGTGGATGCAGCCGGTCTGCTCGCAGCTACGAGGCAGAAAAATAAAAGGCAACGTTGTATTCGAAGATGACCCAAAGCGGACAAGTCACCTCATCACTTACCGGAACTTTTGACTGGAGCTGCGTCCACATTGTCGGCGGCCGTCCTCTTATTGCAACTTCCACCGAGGGGTGCGGGCCTGCTACCATTTGTCGCCGACGTTGCAGTCGCACCCGACGCAGTCCGGGATGGGCCACTTCCTGCGGGCCTCTTGTGGAGCACCCTGGTCGGGGTCTTGACGGTGGGCACAACCGTCGCGACGCTCACTGGTCTTTTGGGCACCGCCCCCGCCGCAGATGATTTGGCTGCGGTTTTATTGTTGTTAGTAGAAGACTGCGCGTTATTTACAGGCCGATGGGAGGCAGCGGCACAAGGTTGGGTCTTGGATCTTGAGAAAGTTTGTGTTTTTGGGGTGGAAGGCTGCTTTTTGGAGGCAACAGCTTCAAGTTTGACTTGGTGGTCCGCTTCCCCGTTGGTCTTGGCGACATCTGCGGTCGAAACATCATTCTGGGTTTGCTCCGGCTGCTCTACTGTGTTGTTTTGCGGCACGGAGGACTCTGCCGCTGCTGCTTCGGTGGGCTCTGCGGGATCCGAGGTATCCATGGTAAGCCCGTCCGGTTTCATCCCCCCCGATGTTGAGGTTGCTGCCGTTTCCTGCCAAAATTTAAAGGGTCCCCTTCACATCAAGTTTCCACGAAGAAGAATTCATCTCAATGAGCCAGCCTACAGACAGTTCAGCAATGTGCTCACTCAAAAGGAAAACTCATTTATGGTAAGGGGCCCCTGAGGATTTTTGGGGAACGTCTAAAAAAAACAAAACAAAACAGGAAGTGAATTATCGGCGATGCTAATACAGTAAATCTCTTCACTCAACTGTTGGCCTGCCTCTGAAATCGTCAAACCAACGACCACAGAGTGATTACAGTGCAAGCCAACACACCGCCCGAGGCACTAAAAACAAAGCCCACGCATCACCGCTCATCTGGCACTTTCATTGATGCAACAATACCAACAATAACATTTGTTTGTTATTATTCAAACTATCAAGAAGGGGGCAGGGTTGGGGGGGGGGTGGTGTGAGACAAGAGACAGTCCTCAGTCAAGCACAAGCCACCAAGTGTGTCCTTCCAACCACAAAAAAGACTGCCGAGACAACTTTTCCCCCCCGCACCTTGAAATTTGATGGCAGTAAAGTACTAAAACAGGCGGAGTGGATAACAGAAGTTCCGTGCGGGCTAAAATATGCAAAGATTGAACACCGCTGGAAAGATTGAAAACTGCGATTGACAGAGACCGTGAATCAGATCGGGGAAAAATTCAAAATAAAAATCTGAAAATCAGTCGTTTTATAATTCCTTTCTCATCCGATGTGCATATTTGTTTCGGAGTACAAAAAAATATTCAATCAAATAACCCTCAAAGCAAAACATTGTAAGAAATGAATGAAATCTTGCCAATGCTTCCTAAACTACATGACTTCTGAAACGGATATTGTACAACTACGACAACAACTCCTCCAAAGAATGGATTTTCTTGTTCATAACAAGCGCGCACGGATGGTGGGATG
>CAAKHF010011882.1:25075-38933 GCA_901007745.1 Hippocampus kuda
GCGCGCGGGGGGGGGGGGGGGGGGGGGGGGGGGGGGGGAGTAGTTTGTGTAATGAGAGTAACCCGCAAAAGCACATTTAGCTTGCTCTTTTGTTTTGATAGATAATTAGGCAATGCCTCTGCATTTGTGTAAACAGTTCTCAACCCTGAATTACCAGTTCAGTGGTTTTGTTTTGTGGGGGTTTTTTTTTTGGGGGGGGGGTTGCCCACCAAATCTCAAATTGTGTGTCGGACATTAAACTATGCATCTTTTATCTCGCACTTCCACAACAAGTGTAGCTCTAACAAAGCGCTTCACAGAACAATGAACAAAATAACACAAAACCTCGACGTCGGATAGAGCTGAAGGCGAAGCTCTCCAGGAGAGACAACCGTGCAGTCGCCACGACTGTTCTTATGGATTTCACAGTTGGAAAAGCTACACACTTTCCGAATCAGGTGAAGCCCTTTAAGGAGCGCTGGCATGCCTCAATAATCCAGACTGGGAGGAGAAAGAGTGTTCAAACAGCATGATGAGCCGGCGACTAATGCCAGGGACTTAGCGTCCGGCAGGTTGAATCACATTCCCTTGTTGATGACCCCCTTCTGGGCAAGTAATCGCATCATCTCTTTCCCCAGCTGACACGATGTGATGCAGCACACAGGAAGTGCAGTGGATCATTAAAATCCCATTCGAGCACACGCAACCGCATTTCACTCAACTGGTGACGATGCGTTTTTGTTTTTTTTCCCCCTTCCTTCTTTCCACGCTCGTGTTGTGTCAATTCCTCACTTGGGATCGTCTTTTGACACCAAACAGTGAAAATGCTTAGGCAGTGCGCCACATCAATGCCGGAGACTTTGACTTAATGTCCCTTTCCCACTTTTTCAGTGGCACGATGATGAACCGTTTCGTTGCGTCACACCAATGTCATATTTAGGGACACAAGGCCAGAAGTACAAAAATGAGCCTCCGTCAGGGAGAACGGCCACATGTCCGGAAGTAAATACAATATGCACTCGTTCTCCTCCATTGTTGACGTTTGATAGAAAACAGGTGAGCCGTGATTTGTTGTTACCTGAGCCCTGAGCAACCGATGTCATTTTCAGTTGACACAAAGTGGCAAAATGGCCGCCCCCTGAGATGGCTTTAAAAATAAAAATAAAAAAATAAAAAAAGTGGATTTCGCTGCTTAACTCTTATTCCACAAATGCAAAAGGAATCAGAATGCCATATTTAGACAAGCGGAGGAGCATAAAACATTGCTGTAAAGAAAATCTGGGGGTTGACTTCCTCTTTAAAGGCATCTGAAGGGCTCATTTCATTATTATTATTATTATTATTTATTTTTTTTAAGACACTTCCACAAAAGGCTATCACCTATGTCACTACTTTTATATTTAGCATGCACCTTGGTGACAATAAAAACGCTTTCCCGGTAATGTGATGACCGATGGGCCTAGCTTACAAACGCCACCCATCGCTTTGCAAGTTTATTTAGAGACTATGTCTAGACGGGGAACCGACTGACCTCATGAATATTTACGTCTCACCCCCTTCCAATACAATCGATTACGTGCCAATAAATCTCACGGCGGACTTCTTTCCTTGAGGCAGTTTAATGACGTCGCTTGTTCTCCATTGCTCCGCCGCCGCGACGGCGCTTGCCCAGACATTTCAAACGGCGCACGACAAAATGGGTCACTTTTAATACGGTGTCTAACGCAAGCTGAGAGGGATTTTGCAGCGTGGCGGGGATTTTGGAATGCATTGTCCAGACTGCAGAGGGGCGGGGTGGCGAGTGGGGCCGTTCGTACTTTTCATCTCTCGATTTCATCCAAACGGTTGTCACAAAAGAGCATGAGCGATAGATGCATTCGCCACCTGCCGATTGTCTCCCGGTGAAGAATTTGTTCTGAGCGTGTCCATTTCGTGTCATCTCTGAAAGACTGCATGTGCTCCCAGATGATTGACAGCAAAAAAAAAAAAAAAAAAGTGACAGTTTCAATGGCAGGACGGTCGAGAGCAAACCCCACCCATTCACATTCCATCGCTAGCGATTTCCTCAAGCGTCCCCGAGCGACAGCTGGCAGTAGTCGTGTGTTGCTTTTGTGGCGTCAATGAGAGCGTTAGAGGGAGACCGCAGAGGTGTGCACCGCAGGTAAACGCGCACGTCTCAAGAATGTGCTCGCGCGATGCTGAAATGTGATTTGCAAACCTGACAAATGGCACAAGGAAAAACTACCTGCGTCACAGAACAAGAGCTACGTTTACATGGAGTCATGTATCCAGTTTAAGAATGAAACCGAATGACAAAAAAGCAAGGAAAATGCTCCATATAAACACCCTAAAAAAATACAAGAGGCAAATCTGAATACAATTTCATTTGGATTCACAGGGGCGATATATCCCTTTAGCCTATGTGAACAAGCATCACGTCAACAGTTGAAATTGGAATCGCCGGGCTGCGACGTACAGTAAATGTGGAGTGACACTTGAAAATGGCAGCGTCACACCAAAGTTCGTCTGCAACAGACCAATTTGATTTACGTTAATTGTGACTTTTTTTTTTTTAATAAAGCTGTTGCTTTAACCCAGGGGTGTCAAACTCATTTTTGTCACGGGCCACATTGTAGTTATGGTTTACCTTGGAGTGCCGTTACGAATTTTGGGGAAACATGTAAATGTTTAATCCCCTCCACACATTACATACACAGCGCACAACAAATTTTATGAAAAACTACTTTTTAATCAGAAGTCAAGAATAGTGACCGTCATTGTGGATAACATATGACAATTAGAAATTTTGGTTCAGACTTTAACAAGCATCATGGAACTTGACATGCTTGATTTGCTTTCGCGGGCCACATAAAATGATGTGGCGGGCCAGATCTGGCCCCCAGGCCTTGACTTTTACACCTGTGCTTCAACCCCTTTCAGGGACAGCGGTTACTCCAGTGGACAGCATTACAGGGTGCATGAAAGGGTTAATTTAAAAAAAAAAGCGTTAAAACAAATCCCAACCTACAAAGAGGAATGGACATCTCACAAAATTCTTAATTTGCCCAAATAGCAGATTCTCCGCTATTCACAAGAATATATTTGCGTACTATAGACATTATCATTGTTACATGACGCTAGCTTCACCCACGACAACAACCAGAACGTCTCCCCCCACTTCCTGCATTTATTTTCGCCGTTTCCGGCAGTGTTGCAACATTGCATAGTACTGTATAAAATATCTGGCAAGATGGTTTGTCAAGATGGTGTGTCTGGACTATTTTGTTGCTTTGTAGCCCTTAAAAAAAAGGAAACTTTTTTTAATAGGATTTTCTTCTAACCCAAGCTTCAATCTAGTCCTTAAAAAAAAAAAAAAAAAAAAAAAAAAAAAGAGCAGGCAGAGAATGCATTGAGGCTTGGATGAGCACCCAGGAGGCAATAAAGCAGGTTTAGCAATATCAAACATTAACAGAGTGCAATCTGAGACGAGGCCAAACTGGCTGGCCGATCATTAACTTCCACGTTGAGTTAAGGTGTGTCATGCACCCATATTAATACTACTAAAAATAAAGAAAAGTGTTTCGATTCCATGAAGCAAGAGGATGATTATGCGCATAAGAACTCTTACTCAGGGCGTCGCGATAATCAATTCATTGCACAATAATTTAAAAGTCAGTTTGATAAGTTTGCCGGGCTCGATAATTCTTTTACCGAAAGACATTGGGTGACGAGTCAACTCCCCAGTTATCTGTCGGGACTGACTCCGAAGGAATCGTGTTTAGTGAACCTTCCTGCCGGGCACTCTGGGAGGCGGGGGCACCTGGCGCACGAGACTGCAACGAGAAGAGAAGGGCCCGTGTGTCATCGAGACGGAGATTTGGAAGAAAGTAAAAAAATGGATTTGGTGTTCAAGCAGAGAGCAACAGATGCCAACATACTGTCAGGAGACACTGAGCACATGTGAGACAGAGGATTCGGGACTTTAAATTTCCTTCAAGGAACTCCAAGGGGGGAAAAATAAAATAAAAATAGTGAAAATTTCTCATTAAAAAAAAAAAAAGCATGTGCTGTGCAAATTGTTTTTTTTTAAAAAAGGGGCTCCATGCTCGAGGCACCACACTATTTAGTACTCGTGGCTCCTTCGCAAATGTGGTTAAAGAACATGACATCCTCGAGGCCAAAGTGCTGAACAAGCGGATGACTGGCCCATTTATTCCTGATGTCAACATGGACAGCTCAGATCAATAGTTGCTCGAGGTTTGGTGACATTAACAATGTTGGTCAGCTGGATACAGCACAAAAAAACCATCCCAAAAAACAAAAAAACCTAAGTCATGCTCAAAAACAGGCCAAGGACTTTCAAGTTGACGACTGGACAATTGACAAATCATGTCCAAATCCCAGGCGTCAAGAAAACAGTGGAAAAGTTTGTTGTGGCGAGTGTTCGTACTTCGTAATTGAATTCGTGCTCGTCTTGGTTTCTGCAGCATAGCAGGCTCTGTTTAATCATTCATTAGAACCGTTGTTTAATGGCCGTGGTCAAATCTTGGTCGAGAAGGTGACATCAATGGACCCGAAACTTGCGCGAGCAGATAAATCCAGACAACTCGGTGAAACCGACGGACTCGTTTGCACCGAGAGGTACGATTCAATTTGCTATGCCTTTCCATGACGAAGGAGTGCCGAAATATCAGATCCTAAAACAGTGGCACTTTCCAGTACACCCTCGTTTTGGTCGATACGCTTGAAACGCCAGCGTGATGCAAGCTAACCCCAATCCGAACTAGCATAACCCTATCAACGCGTGACAAGATAAAAACAAAGACCGGGGTTTGGGATTTTTATGGAGGGCTCTCCGGTATAAGCGAGTTTATTGTCATCAATTCCACAACGGTCTCTGAGCAAGCGCTAAGTGACTCGAAGCCTCTCAATGAGAGCATTAGGGTCAGGTGGTTAAGTATGGCTGCAAGTTAAACGGAGTAAGCCAGTTAGCCTGCAGTATTCCGATCGGCCGCGGGGATCTGGGTTACAATCTGTGGTGAACTTGGCAGCAGCGCACATCCTGCTGTTATGCAAACAGGCCGTCCGTTGACCAGTATCGGTAGGACGGTTGTCCGAGCCGCAGAAGGAAGAGATGAGCACGAACTTGTGTGTATTTATTTTTTTAAGTGTTTGTCAGCATCTGCAGTGCATTAAGCCCACATGAAGATCCTACGAAGGGGGAGGGGGGAGGCTTATTGTCTCGACACCATCTAACACTGAGGCGTGGCGCTTAGACGGAAGGTGGGGGTGGGCTAGTGCACTGGATTAACTGGTGCGACGGGATGGAGAAGCAGCTGGCAACGCGTGTCGATCAAACGGCAGGAGGAAAATGACAAAGGATGGATGGAAAGGATACAAAAAAAAAAAAAAAAATCGATACACAAGTCCTGCATTAAAAGTCTGAAGTTTGCGATTGGTTGAGGGTTCTTCAAACTATGGCTCTCCTTTCAGAGTTGGACCATGCAGTACTATAAATGGGTCTTCCTTCATGTGAAGAACCATTCGAACCTCAGCGATCAGCTGGTAGATTGCAAAACATTCGGTTTGTCAACACATTTACATTACCGTATTTTCCACACTAAAAGGCGTACTGGATTATGAGGCGCACCTTCAATGAATGGCCTGTTTTGTCATTTTTTTCATATATTGGACGCACTGCGTTATAAGATGCAATCTACAATGCATCCACTAGATTGAGCAAGGCTAAAGGAAACGCCAACAGAATGATCAGATGTCAGTAAAACTTGTTTAATAAAGCAGCGACACAGTTCACTTAAACAACGGCAAGTTATAACATAGACTCGTTCACGTTGAACTCTCATGCCGCTGCTCTATTTCTGTGTTCAACTAAGAAACCGATCGCCTTAAGTTTGAACTCTGCGTTGTAAGCGTGTCTCTAGCAAGGAGCCATTTTGGCGGTCGACATATTACCGTAATAACCATACACAAGATGCATCGGATTTTAAGGCGCGCTGTGAGCTTTTCAGAAAATGGAAGGCTTTTAGGTGCGCCTTTTAGTGCGGAAAATACGGTACACACACAAAACAAAGGTAAATTTATCTGTTCACGTTCTCGTGCTCTAGCAAACCCATCAACTGAGTCGGACCAGAGAGAGCACACTTGAGCTAGAATTAAATCTGTACGTTTGCATGGCCTCACAGAAAATCAAACCGGTACCTGACACTAGTCCGGCTGAAACGCTTAAAAGAATTTCTCGTCGTCGGACAGTCATATGCTTATTTCTGGGGGATCTGTGATGTATACGTACTTTGAGTCAAGGCTGCAGTGGGGTACACGCAAAGTTGCTCCTGCCTAAATTGAGCCTGGTTGCCGCCCAAAGTCAGCAATAGGCCCAGTTGTTTAGTCTCCAAAACAGTATCTTCAATTATTACGTAGATACTGACATACTTGGAATATATCACACGGTAAACCGGTTCCAATATTTAATAAGGCTGGTCACCGCTGAGTTGGACCGAGTGTCGGACTCTATGAATGTGATGTGAAACGTAATGATAGTCAAGTAGGAAGCAACCTGAAGCACAGGCGAATGCCGGACACAAACTGAGGAGCAAATGGTTGCTTGTTTGAAAAAAAAATAATAATAAATCACAAGTCATTCACCAACACCTCCGAAAATGATGAGGTGAATTACCGGAAGCTTCCTGAGGCAGACCTGGAAGCTTGGACAAACTGAAAAGAGCCAGCCTAAGAACTGAGGAAGAACTGAGGAAGAAGTGGCCAGGGACAGTCAAGTCACATTCTCCCAAGCGCAGTCCAGACCCGGAGAAGCGATTGATCATGAGCAGAGTGAACATTTCAAACTGCCTCAGCAAACACAGGTCCAGCCAGCGGGCCGCATACGGTACCGAGTGCGTGCACACAAATAGTCAATATGAGAGGCGGGTGGGCCCAAAAGGTTCCGTCTGATTAGTTAGCAAGCCTCCGTCCGACGCTAAACGTTCCTCTGAGGCCAATCCCCGTCTGCCGCGCTCATCATACAGAGTGACAAATGCACTGCACGAGCATGCATTAGGAAAACTTCCCTCCTCAAGCCGGCAATAAGATGATGACAGCCGCTGAGCGAGCGGCACGGGCTTTTAGCTCAACGCAGGATTTCACCAAAACTCCAATTAGGAAGATCGACGTTTAGAGAGGCAAACACTAGATTGGAAAGTATGCAGGCCTCGATAAGGGAAATCTAGCTTCCCTAAAGAGCCCATCAAAAGTGCTAATTCACCCCGTCGATAATTTTCATGCACTGGGCCAAGTCTTGCAGTGCCAGACAGACTCGAGCCTTCACAAAAAAAAGTGCACCGCCAGCATTCACCACTTAATCCTAATGGGCAGGGAAGTATTAGCACCCGAAAGCCATGTTGAGAGCTCTTGCGGTCACGCCAAGTTCCAGTTATGTCGCACAAAGCGGAATGATGAATACTCAACAGATGAAACGGATCAGAGGATTTGAAGATTTTCTAGACAAAAGGGGAAGACCGGTTGACGGGAACAATTCAGCATTATAAAAGGCACCTTTTCATTTCAATTAGCCTGCAGGTGTTCCCTTTGTTTTATCAACCGCAGCGGACAAATAGCAGCGCTTGCAAATGGCTCTGTGCAGTGTCGAGAAGCAGGTTCCGTTGCTCTCCTTTGTCTTCGTACAGTTGCACACAACGGCAAAGACAATTATGAACACGCCATTAAATAAATACTCCTCCAATAGTGCCATTGAAAAACCTCGATATCTGTGGAAAGGAAACGTTTTTCCTGCAGCTCAAGTTCAAATCAACATAAGCTCGGACACCGAGAGAATGCCACTACAATTTCAAATGTGTGCCATACATTTTTTTAAAAATGACACCATGCTCCAAAATAGTCAACGTTGCCACTGAGGCCACGCCGGAAATACCACACATAGCTGCAGGTGTTCCCAAAAGCGCCAGTGCCTTCCAAGTTCTCGGAGGAGTTACGAGGCATGGCTGGATCACAGCACGGAAGAAAATGACTCACTAGGAAGAGAGACCCTGAAAGTTAAATTCCAGAATTTTGGTTTGGTGAAAAAAAAGTCTCCAAAAAAAATAAATATGGACGTTCTTGCGAAACCTAATCTTAGAGAGCATCAAAGTATTCAACTCCAAAGTGTTGAGCGTTTTCTCCGGCTGAAAATGGACCTCAAATCATAATTCGGAGACCGCCGGTATATACTTCATCAAAGTCAGCATCACGTCAATAAAATACACTAGTTGGTATACACACACCATCTGCCAAAAAACAGGGGGGTGGGAGGGGGGGGGACTCCTCAACTGGTTCCCACCCAATCACAGGGCACAAAGATGAACAATCATTCACACTCCCAAATCACACCTTTGGACAATATAGAGCATTCCTTTAACCTACCACACTTGTTTTTGGAATGTGGGAGGAAACTGGAGTATCCCGAGAAAACCCGCGCAGGAGCGGAGAGAACAAGCTAACCCACAACCTCTGAGCTCTGAGGCGGATGCGCTCACCGTGCGGCTCCAGTTCGAATCAGATTACGAAACTATAAAACACAACATAGTTTGGTGACTCATTTCCAGGTCTTGAAGATAACTGGCAAGGAATTGACGAGATTGGGGCATGGCAAGCCATAGCGGACACATTTGGCATTAAGTGACCCTAGTAATGGGACACGGGAGTGAGGCCAAGCGGTTGAAATTGAGCCAAAAGAGCCCCCCCGCCCCCACTTCCAAAATAAGGCTGATAAGCGGGAGAATCCTCCTGAGTCATTTCACACCCCTGTGCCAAGTCAACTCACAGCTCTCGGTGAATCAGGTAGCACCAAAATACAAACGTGATGTCGCCCAAGAAGCCATGACACGACATGACTTGGTTCTGCTTCTGTTTGCATTATGTGCTATGTGTCCTGCTCTATGTCTTAGGTGCCGTGTGATCATTTCTGCTGTGATTTGGCACTAAATAAATCTTAAAATGTTGGCGAGACTTATGTGCCAATTGTTGGCAAAGAAATTATAGGCACTGGATATTCCATCATAGTTTCAGCAAAAGATGGCACCTCAATCGCGCTTTCTGTCCGTAATTGTGTTTTGTTTTTTCCCCCAGGCGTGGTGGTTCTTAAAAATCATTTTAGAAGTACAAGATTGAACCAGAGGAATTTTATTTTTTAGTGTTCAATGAAATCCATTTGCGCTGATGTATTTGCTGATGAGCTGATGATGGAATTACATTTCATATAAAAATCCTGAAAATAATTCCAAGGTTGGGCAACACTGTGGATGACTGGTTAGCACGATTTGATTCCGACCTTCCTCCGTGGGTTTTGCATATTCTCTCTCTGCCTGCGTGGGTTTTCTCTGGGGACTCAGGTTTCCTCTCCCATTCAAAAAACATGAATGGCAGGTTAATAGAACACTCTAAATCAGGGGTGTCAAACTCATTTTTGTCGCGGGCCACTTTGGAGTTACGTCTTCCCTCGTAGGGCCGTTATGGCAGTGAAACCGAATAAATATTTAATCATCACATTGTATTATTAGTGGTACACAAGGAAAAAAAAGATGCCTCACTAGTTTTCAAATCAGTCAAGTATTTGTTCAATTATTGTTCAAGTGAGTGTAAACCGGGTCACAAAATGTCACCGTTATTTATTACACATGACAAGTTGAGATTTCGGTACAGATTTAAGCAAGGGTCATGGAAGTTGACACATTATTTACGTCCGCGCGGGCCGGATCTGGCCGCTGGGGCTTGACTTTGACATCTGTGCTCAAAATTGTCCCTAGGTGTGATTGTGAGCGCAAATGGTTGTTTGTCTAGGTGTGCCCTGCGATTGGTTGGAAACCAATTTAGGGTGTCCCCCACCTACTGCCTGAAGACGGCTGGGAAAGGCTCCAGAACGCCCGCGACCCTCGTGAGGATAAACAGAACGGATAATGGATGGATGAAAAAAATGTCACAGTCTCTTTTTTTGTTTCCCCAAGTTTTGAGGTGTGCATCATTCCAATAAAAAGAATTGATACTTGGGTTGCGTTGCGATTGAAGGATGCTTTAGTTTGAGGTGGAGCAATTCCATTTTTATTCAGTGGGATTACAATTCGAGGTAGTACAGATGAGTTTGAGTGGATATGATGAAATTAGTTTCTTGTGGTCATTTGACAATGTATCTGAACTTGTTGACGGAACCGCATTTTAACCTACTGACGATGTACCCCTCCAGTAAAAGACATTCACTATCCAATTCTACATATTATAAACTGGGGCGATTGTACGCGCATCTTTTTTTTAAATCACAAGTGATTTTCCAATTCAAATCGTCCTCGATATATACCAGACAGGGCTGTCTCGGTAGGGTTACAATAAGTTTGTTTCATCAACCAAATCCATTCTTCTTATGCTGTGGCGAAACATTTAAAACCTTTTACTGTATCAGATTTGATGGTTTAGAAAATGAATTTCCCGAAATATGCCTCTATGTCATAAATACGGACAAACTGAAAATGAAACAACAAGGATCAAGGATCCCTTGGGTGCTCTCACCCGGTGCACGGTGCTTGAATGTACGCGTGTGTTTGAATCCTCAAGCGGCGCATTAATCAGACCATTTGTCGTTCGAGACAAACACGCTGCCCATTGGACCTCAAACGTAATCATTTGGGGCGCCGTGGTTGTACACTGCTGCGATTTTGTTGACGGATACGTTCAATAATGCCAGAAACTATCCGCCACCTGCCAAAGGATTGGAAAGTCGGACACAAGCCTTGACGAGCGGCTAAAACACAGCCAAGAAACGCCGCCCCATGGTGTGCACGGTGACAAGCTAGCGTGTCCATCATCACACCCAGTCTTGAAACCGAGGGAGAAGCGCCCCTACGTGCCATTTTACAACCACTTACCACGCCGCAAACTCAAGCGGAAGCGGCTTAACTCATCGCCGTGGTGGTTGTTTAGGCTTAATTGCAACAAAAGCGGAACATTTGAGGAGTATGGACGAAACGACGTGGTAAACTGCGCCTACCTTTCAATCGGCGACTCGGGAAGAAACACACAGTCGCTCCTTTCGTGGGCTCGACGAGAGGGGTGTCGACGGAGGGGTCAATTTCTCCGTCCGGTGTAACAATAGAGAAGCGTCCTTTCCCTCCACGTTTAAACGGCGACAGGCTTGCCCAGCCTGGCTACAAAAGGATGCGGGAGGGAGGTGGGGAGTAGCGGCCTGAAATGGTAAAGCGTGGTGGCTCGAATGGACATATGCAGATTAACCATGCCTCCACGGGCCAATCAGCGAACGAAGCTGGTGTTTATGCAAAGAGGCCAAGACGTCAGGTGGTGCAATTATCGCGAGATCTCATGGGGCTTGACTAATTGAGCATAAAAAGAACTGAACCTGGTTGTATCCATTTTTAAGGGGGAATGTGACACTATTGTTATTTTTGTGTCACGATAACTTGCATCATAAAAAACTTTGAAAATAAATGCGTTACAATAGAAAAACTGAACTAATATAAAATTGCTCAGCATATGAAGTGGGGGTGGGGGGGCAGCCAAGAGACATTTTTTATTATTTTAATCTAAATATCTTTCATAAAATAATTTCAAATCCCTTTTTAGCATCATTGCAATAAATAAAATAAAAATGAATAAAATAAGTAAATAACCATTTATCCATACCAATATTAAATGGATTTTCACCTCCACTTTCTTTGCCTATGTTGTGAAAAACGGTGGGGGCGGGTAGTTAGCACGTCAACCTCACAGTGCAGAGGTACTGGGTTCAATTCCAGCTCCGCCCTCCCTGTGTGGAGTTTGCATGTTCTCATAGGCCTGCATGGGTTTTCTCCGGGTACTCCGGTTTTCTCCCACATTCCAAAAACATGCATGGCAGGCTGATTGAACACTCTAAATTGTGCCTTGCGATGGGTTGTCAACCGGTTCAGGGTGTCTCTCGCCTACTGGCCGAAGACGGCTGCGATAGGCTTCAGCACCCACTGCGACCTTTGTGAGGATAAGCGATTGGAAAATGGCTGGCTGGATGTTGTGGAAAATGAAAGGACCTCAAACCATGTTGTGGACTACAATGATCAGTTTTAAAGTTCAATAGCTCAAGTTCAGTAATCACAATTGTACCATCTAGAAGAGCCACCCGTGCATTTACTCACCTAAAAGTAGATGCTCATGTGAAATTCTCCAGTTGTCTGCCTATTATGCCTGTTCAAAAGTCATCTCTAAAAATAGTACAACAAAAGTATTTTTTTTACAAGGGTCCACTTCCCTATAGTACAAGGCCCACAATTGCTGCTGCCTTGAGAATGCCTTGTTGTGTGAACGCCTTTCTTCTGTTGCGCTGCAGCTGCCGTCAGCTCAATAGACATCAATGAATGGCCACGCACAAAGAGCAGCGCAACAACACTGGGAGAAAAGAATGGAATGGCATAAGACTTCAGTTGTATTGGAAAAACTCTTCGAGGTGACTGGGCTGAAAGAATGCAGCTGTTTGGGGAGAGTGTGTGCATCTTTCAAGAGTCTGGCAGTTGTTTCATCTGCTTCTTCACACTGGACCAAAGTGTGCCAAAACCAGGGGAAAACTCATAAACCTGACTTTAAGTCCACTCTAGATTTATTGTTGAAATGTTCCCGTTTGTCCTTGTGCACAATGATTTTTGCTCCACTATGTTACGCAAAGACAGATTGGTATTTCAATTAAAGTTTTGTTTTTTTGCTGTCTCACTGTGTCGCAGATTTTGAAATCACACATATCTAATTTTATATCGCTGATTTTTTCACTAATAACTCGTAAATTCATAAATAGTTAGCACAGCCACGACCAACATGAGGCCCGTGCAACCATGTTGAAGTGTATTTGAGCAAGATACTCAACCCCCGATGCTACCTCATCAGTAGGTGAATGAGGTAACTGTGTAAAGCGTTACCATGTGTCTTGTGTTTTTAACATGGAAAACAGCACTCTAAAATAATACATTCATCAAACATATCGTGATGACATTCAATCTTTAATAAATGGGTGAAACTGCATCAATGGTGGCATTCCTCACCCACATGCAAAGAATTGACAGTTGCGGCATTTTCTTATTCAGTTCACTCGAGCAGCAATATCAGAAGCATGGTCATATGACTCCATTTTGTGTCATAATTCAAAAATTTAAAAAAAAGTCTACAATATACAATTGTTGTATTTCTCGGTTGCAGAAATAAACCCAAATATCTTGCATAAATACAAGTGGACATAACAGTGGATGTCAATTTCTGAAGACATTTCCCCAGGGTGTGTCCCGGCGATACAATTCCCAGACAATTAGGAGGAACCGATGACCTACAAGACTGAAAATATCTACTTCCTCAAACAACAGTATATTTAGCATGGGTAGGCGGTCAGGGACAGCCAGGTCATCTCTGCTGGCCTAAACTTCATCAGAAGCACTGAACAACAACACATTTACAACCTAACTTCTTCGATTTATTCCATGAAAAACATATTCGTTTACTCACAAACGTTCAATCTCTTCCCTTTCATAGTGTTTCTCTTGGTTGCACTGCTACCAGTTCATGTAGGTGTGCATTAAGATTTTTTTTTTTTTGTCCAATTAAATTTCAACAAATATGTTCTGTCAGAGGAAGCCAAACTTGATGAGCAAAAACATGTCTGCAAGGATCTGCGGACATTAATAGCTACTGTGGTGCTTTGAGATACACGTTGAATTTGTTCTGTGACCATGCTCAAACTCAAAACAGAATTGAAATGAATGAATATATATATATATATATATATATGTATGTAGTCAGGCGGGTCGAGTTCGAACTCTATATATTGTTTCAACACAATGGACATTTTGTT
>CAAKHF010011882.1:38953-57849 GCA_901007745.1 Hippocampus kuda
ACAAAAAAAAATAAAAATAAATATAAATATATATATATATATATATATATATATATATATATATATATATATATATATATATATATATATATATATATATATATATATATATATATATATATATGTATGTAGTCAGGCGGGTCGAGTTCGAACTCTATATATTGTTTCAACACAATGGACATTTTGTTTGCTCTCTTCAGTATACACGCCTTGGCCACCTGGGAGAAGATAAAGAATATATGCTTGTGAGGATTGTGACATTGTCTATCCCCATGTGCTGTTCCACCGTTGTTTTCGAACAATCATTGCATGGGGATATAACACTGCAACACCTATGCTATTTCTTACCGTCCATTGTGTTTTGCATTGTTTGTTAGCATTCAGCTAAACTGACTTACCCAACTCAAAGCTATATGGTTGTTTTGCAAACACAATGTGTAATTCTTAATCCACCTATCAATAAACAGCCCACTCCTGATATTTAGCCACGGTGACTCACTTCGGAGGACTCAACCGACACAAGGCGTGTGTTCCACTCAAACCACAGAGCAAACGGAGTGAGCCATGCTGAGTTCAAAGCACCATCAACAAACATCCATCGACCTTCTATTGTGCATCACAGACAATGAAAGCAATGCCCCATTCCTTCGATAAAGCACAGATGACCTGCTGGCCAAGCAGGTAGCGGGAAGGCATCTTCAGAGCTTTACATAATGCATGATGATTTTAAGTGGTGGGAAGACAAACATCCGCCTCATGATCAATAGGCGGGGATGACGTCATCGCGTTTGACGGCAGAATGAAATCCAACTAAGTTCCTCCTTAGTTGGAGTAAAGCGTGGCTCGTTCCTTTTTAACTCTTCACTATAAATGAAGTTAGAAAATTAAATTTAAAAAAATACTTCATAAAAATTATAATAATAAAATATATAATGTCACTCCACCAAACAGCTACCTGAAAC
Organism: Hippocampus kuda; assembly: GCA_901007745.1. NCBI lineage: Eukaryota > Metazoa > Chordata > Actinopteri > Syngnathiformes > Syngnathidae > Hippocampus > Hippocampus kuda. Next base: position 39,916 of record CAAKHF010011882.1, read on the forward strand.
CATCACACGATAGAACACTGCACCATAGCGCTTTGATTTAAAGCACGTCATTTGCAACGTAAGTCACCATTTGACTGGTCCAAATGTCTCAAAAGCAGCCTTCGAAAGATGACTCACTGACGCCCTCTTTTGAACAAGTTTGAAATACTGATAAAAGCATGATGATACCAACGTCAAAGGTGATCCAGGACTAAACATGATAAACGTCAAAGGTGATCCAGGACACTTTAATCAGCAACATGTGTACAAGATGTCATGTTTCTACTCGTTTACATTTTGCCAACTAGTGATCAAGTGCAGAATATGGGTACTGTATTTAAAAAAAAACATGACAAAGTGGGTAAAGGCACATGTGCCTAATATCTTCTCCAGTATGATATATTATATACACATGTATAATATATCATTTAAGGCTAAATTTCACACATGTTTCTCAACGTTTCACTGAAGCAAGTCATTGTTGTTGAATACAAATGAATGAAGGTCATCCGAACAAAAGTAATCTTTCGGCGATTGTGCGTTTCATGAAATACAAAACATAATAGAAAAACAGTCGTAATGTGGACAAGAGCATACTTAGGGGTGGGAGCTGGGGGGCGGGGGGGTACAGGAGGACCACATAGTGTACAGCGAACATTAGTTGAACTGTTTGGTTGCTTCAAGTTTGACTTCCAAAATGTGCCAAATTGTTTCCTGTGGAAATCTCATGTCAAAATAAAGAGCAGTTTCTTTGTTTAGTAAGAATGATCGAACAGCGAGTGCTTCATGACTTTGTGAGTACATCATGCAAAATCTATGACAGCAACCATAATGAAAATATGATGCTATTGCAGCCTATTGTAAGTGCAACCTGACATTCTCAACAAGCAAGTAAAAAAATAGATTAAAAAAAAACTCTAAAAAAAATATTTGACACCCAATTTGGGGCATTAAATTTTTCATAATGCGGGTGCATCTCAAATTTATTTCAGGAGTTTAATTTAAAAACTCAAATGATACAGAGTGATGAAACAAATACATTTTACATCAAAAATAAAATGTCTTTCAAGTGTGTTATTTTCTAAACTGTAACCATCAAAGTCATAAAAAAAATCAGAGTAAATTCTACTTTATCTGTGGTGAATCCACCGCATATTAGATTTTTGAAATTGAACCATTGAAATAAATGACATTTTCCACCACATCCTCATTTATTTGGATGCACCCTTATACACTGTAAGTGTAATTTTGTTTAGGGGGACTTGTCCTGAAATGCACTTTCCACATGGATTGGCATTGGGTGTCTTAAAAAAAAAAAAAAAGATAACGTGTGATTTCTCAGGCTATTTAAAAAAACAACAACACATCGCAACACGACAGTTTTACAGTGTTCATAAGCTGTACTCTCCATTGCTCTCTTGTTTATGCCTCTATTTTAAGTATTTCGATGATTAAATGTTTCAAATAGCGAGTTATGGTCCAGCGAGGTAATCCTTAGTATAAATTTGAAATCCAAAAAGTAGGAAAAAAAAGTCTCAAGTGAGGGTTCTGGTTCCTCAAAACGTAAGAACACTTCACGGGCATACCGTGTAGAGGCCATTTCCTCCGAGGCTGCAGTCAAACTGGATCCGCCTCAAAGTTTCGTGCGTAGTGATCGGCCTGAAATCTGCTAGTAAACTAGCAGGTTGAAACACCTTTTCTTGTGAATGTAAATTTTAAAAAATGAAAAATCTAAAAAACACTGAGCCGGCCTGACACGAGACCCATGAAATAAATACGTGTGCTTTCACCATCCACAAGGCACCTTGTTCCTGATGAATTCATGACGTGCATTCCTCATTGGAAATCCTGGTCCAACTGATTGACGCCTCCTCTTTCAGTCAAGTGCCAGAAAAAAAAAGGCTTGTTCCAGAGGGGAGTTCTTGTAAGTTGAACCGAATTCTTCCTCAGTTCACCAGCAGGACGTCCTCATATGTTGTCATCCTGACGGAAATACAAGACGGTGGTTTGTATTCACTCAGAGCTGTTTGATGTGACTCTCTGACAGGGGAAAGCCCAAAAGTCCCCTTTTCGAATCACCAGTCATACTTTGGCACCACCTGGTGGAATCTTACTGTAGTTGTTTGATTTAGTTCATTCGTGGTGTTTTTACATCGATATTTGAGATATCCTGTTTTGTTGGTGGAATTTGAATGCACCCTGAGGACTGGTCAACGGGAAACACAGCAGATCAGTGTTTTGCTTCTTCCCTGATGCAACTGCTCACAGCTCTTGCGCTCTGTTTACCAGTTAGAATTTTCCTGAATGACCTAAAATGTTACCATTCGGTTTGTTCATGTGTGATGTCACATCACTTTGTGGTTAAAATGTTAAATAGGCCATTAGGCTAGCTAATAGTATTGATGAGCCTCATGTTCAGGTGGTTCGGCTGTGTTAATTACACTGACCCATTGAGTTCAGTTGTTTATGGAACATGGGTTTTACGATTGTTTACATGCTAGATGCGTGGGGTTGATGCTTTATATAATCAGTGTGTCTATTTTCGGATTCACATTCAGAGTACTTATGATGCCGCCATTTTGTGGCATTTACAATATAAACGGTTACACACCCTTTTGTAAGGAGAGTGTGACTATTCGCAATTTGCGGCAGGGCTTGTAATTTGCAACCTCATGCAGGGAGTTACTTCATGAGGTTTCATTTTAATTGTTATTCATTTCAATTGTCACTTTAGCCATTGTGTACTGAGCAACCACAACAGCGATGCCACAACTACTTATTCCATAGCACAGTTGCACAAGTTGCATTTCTGATTTTGTAGGACTCATGACAAAAAAAAAAAACCCAAACAAATAGAAAAAGTGTTGCATTACCTGTCACAGCAGCAGAAAAAGGAGCACGGCGACGTCTCCAGGCCCCTGAACTTGCCGGAGTTTGGTGCATCGGTGCACTCAGCTATGAAAGCATGCAGGTCTGTGATGTGAATGGGCTCCTGGGTCTGATGCTGTACGACAACATATAAAAGTTTGACATTTACATTTGGTTTCCAGAGTCGGATGCCACTCAATTCTCGGTTATCGATGCCCAACCCTAAATCATCTGAAAGTAGTTAAAAAAAAGAATAGAGCAGTGTCAAACTCATTTCACATTGTGGGCCACATACGGTCTCTGTAGATGTCAACTGGGCCGGACCATTAAAATTATACCATACTCCGCTATAAATAACCAAAATAATATGGCTTTCCTTTGTTTTGGTCTAAAGAAGCACAAGAACATTAGGGAAACGTAATGAATGTATCTTTTACAAAACATTTCATGAAGCACCCTAGATTTCCTTAAACAAATTTTTAAATGATCCTGCGGGCCTAATCGAACCGCCTTGGGGGCCGGTTCCGGCCCACGCGCCGTATGTTTGACAACCCTGGAATAGATGCAAGAAAACCTACATGTCCCTTTAAGACAAAAAAAAAAGGTGAGGTTGGGTTTGTTGGCCTACCTTGATGGCCTCGTAGGCTCCGGTGATGAGCGCAATGAAGAGCGACAGCACCATGTAGATGAAGAGCGAGATGAAGGTGTACAGGTACACTTGGCTGAAGAGCCACACCAGCGTGCTGCTCTCCTGCATTCCTGAGAAGGTCACGAACATGTCGTCGCCATTGATGAGGGAGAAGAGACATTCCGACACCATGGATAGGGAGCGGAACTGGGGCACAAGGATACAGTCCAATAAAACACTTCTGAACATAATCTGAAAACAGTAAATCTCTTCACACCAGAGGTTGGCAAACATTTTACACCACGTGCCACACTTAAAAAAAATACTTAGCTCTCCAAGTGGCACCAAAATGACCAACATTAAAAACAGTTGCGTAGTAGGCCCAAGTACTCCGAGCGGGCGCTGGTTCACTCAGACCGTTCGGCGACTCAGAGCGTAGCTTCATTTTGTTGTTGGGTTACAGTAGACGAGAGCAGGCTAAAATGCGAGTCAATGTGGCAGCCATGTTGGCTGGGCCGACTGTCTCAGAAAGTAGAGACAATAACTTAGAAGAGCTGTTAGCACGCAGCTCAACAGGCGCATGTTCCCTCTTCAAATAGCTTTTTTTTTTAATCAGGCGCTAGTAGTCCTTTTGAAAATATTTTTGTTGCAGCCCAGTTTTTTTTTTCACAACCCTTATCCATGTCATCGATTCATAAAAGAGGTGCATTCATAAAAGAGTGGAATTGCCCGTATTGCCCGTGGAATTGCCCGTATCGAGGCGCATGAAGCATTATCCTCCCCCTCAGCAAGTTTGAATGAACTTTAAAAATTCAGTTTCAAGCTTTTTTTTTTCTTCTTTTTTAAAAAAAAAATTCTTTACTTAAGTAAAGTTGTCGTATACTGGGGATTTTTAGGCTACAAAAAAAGTACAAAACAATGCTTGTTCTGTACTGGGTGTTTCAAAGCTACAAAAAAAGTACTTCGATGTAGTCCGTTAAATTGAGGCTCGACAGTACTTAAAAGTAAGGTTGACTGATCGATGCGGTACCTTCACATGGTACGGTCCCAGCACAATCCAGCCGCAGAAGCAGTAGCCCAAATATATGACGGCCACACAGCAGCAGAAGCGGATCACGTTGGGGAAGGCTGCTCGAAGAGTTACGATCAGGATCTAAACGATGACATCATGGAGAGGAATACCACATTTTCTTAACTCGGTGCAAATCAGACAATAACGTTGAATTACTACACGTGCATCTTACGTTGTACTTCTGAAAGAAGGTGAGGTAACGGATGACTCCCACCCACACCAGGAGGGTGGAGGTCCCCAAGAGGATGCCGCATAGATCATATGAAGACATATTCTGTCAAGCGACAGGGGAAAAGATGAACTCCCATGACGTCAAACAAAACATTCCACCTTTTCACTTACCTTGGACTCAATGCCAATCTTGATGACACTTCCGGTGATGGTGAGGATGTCGCTGACAATGAGGAGGATGTACCAGCCATTGATGAACTCCAAACGGTCGCCCCAGCACACTTTGCGATTCAGGTTCTCCTTAAAGAACTGTACAAACTCCTGACAAATATACAAACAAATAGTTTGGCATGCGTAACCTTCTGGGGGATTTTCAAAGGCTTTAACATGTTTTGTTTTGTTTTGTTTTTTAAGGCAGCGCTGACCTGTTGGAGCACGATGCCACGTAGGATGGAGCGCCCACACAGCAACAACGATAGCGTGCACACAAGGGCCACGGCGACATCGAACGCCACGCGGGTGTAATTCTCAGCTGTGGATTCAAATTGCGACAGGGGGGCTTCACTTTGAATTACTGTACTTTGCAGCCTCTTCTCAAATAAACCGTAGAAAGAGAACGCATGGGTTGGAAACAACAAGAATGTCTAGTCTGTCATGCCGATACGGCCCTCCTTGTTAATAGTACACAAGTTAATATCTGAACAAGTTCAATCCTTTAAAAAAAAAAAGAAAACATATCAAGGACTTCCTTTCCAGCTCAATTAACCAGCAATGAGAATGATAAAGTAGAACATGAACTAATAATAATGCTAATAATAATGTGGCCTGTGAGTGAAAGCGATGAATCTTTTGCTACGTGCATATTGATCATGCTCACCATGTCCAGACACGCTGGGGTCTTTGCACTCCTTTATGGAAGCTTGGTTCTCCAGTCGTATCTTCACTTTGCCGCTGTGAGCCTTGTTGTCCAGCACGATCTACTTGGACACATAGGAACAGACAAATGATTTCCTGAACGAGGTGAGAAACTGATGAGACATAAAACGAATGCCATTTTAGACTCAAGGCTTTTTTTTTTTTTTTTTGTCAAATGTCGACTCTGTAGTTGGTGGCTGGCTAAAATGAGGAACATGTGGACTATGTATTCGTGTGTCACAAAATACACTGTAGAATCATTTGCATGACGAAACTTTTCTTTTTTTCTGTATTTTGTATCATTTAAAAAAAAAAGAAGTATTTTATTCAGGCGGGTTAGCACATCCGCCTCGTTAGTCGTGCAAGTTTCCTCATCAAGCAGGTTCGACTTTGAACCTCCGTACTGAGCAAGTCATTTGCTCACCTTGATATTAAAAGTGTAGCAATCGGGGATCTCGTTGTTGATGATGGTCTGCACATTGATGGCCTTCAGCTGAAACTCGATGGTGACGTTTATAAACCTTGCAGGGAGCATACAGGGACACCAGTTGAGTAACCCAACAATGAGATGACCCGAAACAGGCCATCCGCACGAGCTGTGGCGTGCATGCGTCGGCACTGATAATAAACGCGTCGAAACGCCACCCGATATAATCTTTGCTGTGACGGAGGAGACCGACGGAAGAGTCGAAGCCATGTGAAAAATGAAGCCTTACTTGTGGAACTTGAGTGTAAAGTTCTTGTAAGAGCTGGTGAGCGGCGCGGGAGGCATAGACAGAGGGTTCACTCCTACGCAGTCTGGACAAGGAAAAGAGATTAAAGTTGAGTCAACGTGGCGGATAAATTCAATTGATTGAGTCACTGAATAATTGGCAGTTATCATTTCAAAGCTAATCATTGTGTCACATTTTTTGGTGTGTCTTAAGTCAACAAACTTTCGATGCCGCATTAAACTTCCTGATTTGCGACATGTTTACCCAAGATGCAAATTCAATTGCATTGATTCATATGATGTTTTTCCCCAGCTGCTTAATCTGCCCTTTTTCACGAAAAGTAACGCTAATGCATCGTTGTGTCTTCAGAGTTCCTTTTTGAGAGGGGCTCTTTTGCAAGTGGTCCATCTTTGTCGCGAAAAGAGAAATGAACGGTTCATGCCACAGATGGGACCACCTCGTTATATGGTTACAAATACACCAGAGGGATCTGTTCAGCATCAGTGCCAGGATGAGGCACTTATATGCATTTGTGAAAAGTGTCGAAACAATTGTGCGTCATTGACGTTATTAAAATTGTACAAAGAGAAGTTATGTGTTACTGTCAGTTGAATACTGATTGTTCTTCATCAACAAAACTGATCACTGTTCATGATTTTTTTTTTCCAGTTTAAGAACTCTTGTTCTTTGGATTACATTTGCTGTGGAGTGCCATGAAATCAGCGTAATTATCTCGTGACTGTCTTTACAAGATCGTGATGGCTGCATTAGCTGTCGACAGAGACATTTTACTCAAATAAAAACACCAGCAGCCTAATTGATTTTTTTTCAAAAACACTAAAAAAGTGTTTTTACGGTTACTGATCGAATCATTTGAAAATGGCCATTGTGTGTGTTGCTTTTTAAAGACAAATTGTGCCAGCAGAACAAGTTTGATTTCATTATCTCCGCACATTTTGGAAAGGGCCCTTTCAACCAGTAACACAACAGCAGGGTTCATACTTTAAAGGAATTCTTCTTTTTTTTTAAGCTCTTAATCTTTCAGTAAATAACACAATCATATGAATGACAAATGTCACAAAGAAAACGGACAGCTGATTAGACGGATGCAGGTACAGTATCGAGAGGAAGTGTGCATTTGTGGGGGCGTTCAAATGAAGACAGCACATGGCTGAGGTCTACCCGTGCCTGCCCTGAACGCCATTTTTTTTTCCCTCTGTTGCAATTACTTCCTCCTAAATTAACATCACTTACAGGAAGCCGTTAATACACCGACTCACGTGAGGAAGACATAAAATATATATCTATCTACTGATCTCAAGACAGTATTAATGAAATTAATGTCTTAACAAAATGGAAAATGACCATACAAACACAAAAAAAAAAAAAAAAAGGATCTTAATGTCCATGTCAGAGTTGACTACATGGACAAAGTAAACGTAAATCAAGCTTCCTATATGCATACTCTCACAATAAATCAGGAAGTGTCACATTGCAGAAGCAGGGGGAAAAAAAAGTCGCTTTGTACTACACCTGTGATGATGTGCGGGTCAATGCTGAAGGTGTCATTGGCCGGGTCGATGCGGCCCCTCTTGTAGTACTGCTGGCAGAGGGACAGCGCGCTGCCGTTCACGCCGACGCCGTACACGTACGCGTAGCGGCCCACTGTAGTCTCTGGCAGGGCCAGATACTGCAACGGCAAGTTACAGGATCATCGAAGAAAGTTATCATTCACGTTCAGAGACCGGCCGTTCTCTTATTAATATGAACAATTTGACGTTTTGTTTTTCTTTGCCACGTGTGACAGTTGAGAAATATAAATGTGACCTAAAACCTTGCCTGTAAAGTCAATAATGGTTTCGTGATAGTGACCGTAAGACCCTAAAACAGATTTCCTTTTCCCCCTTATCTCCAATAAATAAATTAATATCAATTTCAGGACTGAACTTCTGGTGTTGGGTTCCCAAGTCTGGTCAGCACACGGAGCAATTGGACATACCTGGTCCACAGCGTAGAAAATGTGCTTGTAGACATCCTGTTGCGTGTACACGGCCAAAGAGCTGTCTGATGACTCGTCAAAGTCTTTGAGGAAGAGGTACTTGAAGGTCACGGTGTTCTCCTCCTTGAAGGTCACCACCACTTGGTTGCTGAGGCCAAACAGCACCAACTGGAGCAATGAAGGGCGAGGTCAAAGATGACGGAGTGTTTTATTTATTTATTTATTCTTTTTTTTTTTTTTTTTTAATACCTGGGCTGTGACGATGATGATCTTGAGCAGTTGCAGGATGAGCTTGTAAGGTTTACGACCCTTGGCGTGGAATTTATCGCAGGGGCTCATGAAGAAGTACTTCAGCTTCCTGCGAATGGCCTCCTCGCCGTGGTCGGCGCTCACCCACTGGGCCGTCATGGCGCTGGGGAACTGGTGGTTGCTGTGGTGGTTGCAGAGGTTGCTGTCCGGAGGCTCGTGTTCCCCACTGTCATCCGTGGAGCCGTAGCAGCTCACCGAGCCGGCGGGGTGGCTCTCATCTTCAGTGAGAGTCACAATCACAATCACAAAACGGATTCAGATGACAACTGGTTTGTGATAACGGCGCGCATGCAGACACAATTAGTCAAAATTGGACAAAAACTGTCAGAAATATGAAAAGGCTTCACTCGTCTCGTTTATCCACTAATTACACTCGGCATGGAAAATATAATGATGCTTTTCAGGGTCTATTGCCAACGACTCCCCGAATTAAGTTCCGCCAAACTAACAGTTTTGTAAATTTCAAAACAGCAAGGCTGCAAAAGGAACATCCGAGTGATAATCATTATCCAATGTATGAAAAAAGGAATGCCACTGGAAGGAAAGCAAAGCATCACGTGAATTCAATCAGATGAGTAAAGGAATACAAGTCCATGCAGTCTATTTGTACTCGCTTGACATAAAGCGACTCGAATGAATGCAAAACATGTCCGAGCTCGTATTTTGCTGAAGTTCATGGCTTAAAGTTCATTCTTTCTCGACAAGTAAACAGAGTAACTTGCTTAGTCACAGAAAGAATTTAACTTGTAGGTCAAGCTAGCAGTGACTGTACACTGTTAAAAAAAACAAAAACAAAAAAAAACAATCACTACACTACCAGATTTCCACAACATGCAGACAGATTTAGGTTAAATTAAAAAATATATATATCAGGGGTGTGAACAATAAAGCACAACTTTTAAACAGCTAATGTGGTCAGTTAGACTCTTTAGAACTTGACGACATTTTGTTTGAATTCCTGCACACAATGAAGGCCAGTCATGTTTTTATACATGTCACATGGTTCAGATCATAAGGCCACCGGATGGTCTAGCAAAAAAAAAAAATCAGTGCCAACAATCCACAACTGCAGAACACACAAAACGTGAAAAATTTCTGAATTTCGGGTTTCATCAAGACACGTAAACAGCTGATTCAACTTCCTGGATTGGAAATGAGAAGTGTGACCATCGTGTGTGAATCGACACGAAGTGCAAATGGCTTTCCTGTCATACTGTGGACTAAAACAGACAGAAAGTAAGAGGACAAAAAGAAATAAAACATGGCTGAGGTACCACAGAAATGTCATCGCTTTCAACACAGGAGGAGGGGAGAAGTGACTTGTTCAAGTTTACATCCCCATGCAGAAATTGCAGATTGACCTTCCACGTAAGCACCATCCTGCTGCTTTGTTACAACATCCGGGATGTGTAAAATTGCCAAATGGGCTTTATCTCCGTTACCGTTTCGTTCCAGTGCCCTACATGCAGAACATGACACGAGACGTTAAAAAAGTGGAAAGACAAAGAGCGAAAGGCACTTCATAAGAACCAGCGGCGTAACAGTGTTTTAAAAAACCTGCTGTGTGGAGGTGGTGACAACCTTTGCGTGCCAACGGAGCAGACAAGAATCCAAACACTTAAGATTTCAGGCAGACAAACAAAAGAACGAGGCAGAGTCGACGCGTATCTGCCATCAGGGGAGCGTGCCGATCGTCGCGCTCGACGAAGATTGGACAAAACAAAACGGGGGCACACGCCATGCCTTGGCACACACTGTCACTCAAGCGGAGCGTGATCCGCAGAAATATCTGGCTCTTTGGGTTCATGACCGTCTGCGGAGAGAGGTCGGCAGCCGAGCGGCCTGCCTGTCAATCAAATGGTCTACGAGCGGCTATCGGTGCCAAACATCTCGTCTGGTAGCAACGCCTTCAGAGGCCAAAAAGTCGCGTGCGATTAAACATGAAATAAAGGGAGATGCCTCATTAAAAAGTGATAAACAGCTTCTTTTAAAAAAATACATTTTGTGTCATGTTTCAGATTATTCTCCAAGCTAATCACTTTTATAAATAAACAGCAAACTTTGTGCTCCCATTCAACACTGCTTGCAGGTGTTGTTTTAATGGTACCTCAATACAGTGTTAGAAAAACTCGCAGAATGATGCAATGCAGTCATGTGAATTAATACATCATCATCTATCCATTCTTCTTTCGCATAATAATCGAACAATACAATTATTGTTGTTATAATTAGGTATTAGATACCACTTTTTTTATACCGATACCATTACGATTGCTCAACTCTTGAGTAGTCACTGATACCAAGTACCAATACCACTAGTAATTTTGATACAATTTCCTCCGATGACAGATGATTTGAAAGAAAAGAAAATACTTATCCGAATATAGCATTTTTTTCCTTAAAATTGCATACAATTGATGGCATTTTTTTTGTATCTTTTTCTATTTCAAAATTGTATCTTAATGGGCACCTGTCAGACATGTATGGCCTCTAGTTTCCGATTGTGATACGGCCACAAGATGCGTTGCAAGTACAGATACCTTGAAACAAGGCCCAATATCGATACTTGCCTATCCCTAGTTTTTATGAACTGTCATATTTCATAATTTTAATATCCACCTATGTTAAGTTCTTGTATTGAGAGGTGTACCAAATAAATCATGTCAGTGGTTCATCTGATGGGACGAGACGAGACAAAAGTCACAAGAACAAATAAATGAGGTGAGCGTACATAAAACAAATAAACATCTATTTGAATCAACAGCAGAGTCTACTGAAGTCATAAAAAGTTATTTTTAAATACAACTGACATACTCAAAATTGTTTGATATTGGTCATCAAAATGGTCCACCATTATTTGAATTAAAGATAAGCATGATGGGAAAAGATTTGACAGTTTTTTTAGAGCAGGGATAAATATTCGGGGTAAGAGAATTCATGAATTGAATTCGACATAGCATGTTTTACAATGATGTTATTTACGCACCACGTCAGTTCGCAACAATTTTTCAATCTCGACGTTAGCGTTTGGTGAGAATATTAAAAATAAATCCAGTGTATCAACGTGGATTACAAAGTGGTGGAATTATGGAATGGTCTCGATGATGCCGAATCTTTTTGCCCAAATAACTCAAGTTATCCAGAAGAAGGCTTGGCAAGAAAGCTAAATAAGAGCGCACTTGCAAAACGTCACAACGCATAACGCAAAAACAGACTAAAAGTGTTCAGTAAACAGAGATGAGACATTCGCACGAAATCAACGCAAAAAAAAAAAAAAGTCACGAGAAACCAATAGATGTCGTTCTTACGTTACCTGGGTTGTCATGTTGTTCCCTCGCTGACATGTTTATGTTTGAAAATATATACACATATGTATATATTTATTTGGTTCCGGTGGGTTACAAAAGAGAGTTGTTTACTCTTCGTACTGTAATTGTTCAAGTTTGGGGCAAGAGAATGAATATGGGACGTCTGCTGCTGACTCGTTTCCGGAATCGGATCACGTGACCACACACCACGTGACCAAGAGGAAGTTACCATTCCAAAAGAAAGATATGGTGTGAAAAGAAACACATTTCTTCACCGCAGCCAAAATACACAAACGCGTTATTTAAATTAGTACTCTATCGCTGGTGTAACGTGACATTGTGAAAAGTATATATATTTTTGTGTTCATTTTATTGTGTGCCTAATGATTTTCCCACTAGAGGGTAGTACAATAAACGAAAACTTTGACATACCTTTAATAAACAAATATACTATCAACAATAACATAATAACAGATATGAAATAGATTGCGTTTAATATTTGGCGTACAACTTTAGTTTGTTAAAATCTAAGCACATTGTTATATAGTGCAGCAAACTATAACCAGTTAGTCTGATAGCTTTGCAAATTTCCAAGTGAGTTAATTAGAAAGGCTTCTATTAAATTATTGACATCGGGGATAGTTGAAGGAAAAAATTAATTTTGATGGAAATAATTTTGATTTATTATACACATATATGACGGGTCATTCAATAAATAAGGTGAATTTTAAGGTCTTCTAATACAGATAGAATTTTTTTTTTAACGTAGTCTTTCAGCACTGTCACACACTTCCCATCTGTGCACTGTGTACTCTCACATCCTCCCCCCCCCTCCCCCGCCCCCACTGTAAAGTGTTTCTATTTATTTTTGACTTCTCAAAACTCCACTCTCAGGATACGCTAATGATGGACTTTCACTTGATGACTGATGATGTTGTGACCTTTGCAATTTGCGTGGGGGCAGTCGCCTCTTTAGTCCAGGATGCCTCTTTCTGTTGGCTGAATCAATATTTGTAGCAGTGTGCTCGTCCTCAGGGGCATAAGTGCACACACACACTTCCAGTCACCCTACTGCGCCTGAGAACATTGTAAAATTTGAAAGTGCCCGCATGCTTTCTCTTCTGTCTACCTGACGACTGCTTCAAGTCACCTTTATTCATCTATACAGAGATGGCGTCTTTTCGAGTGTCACTCTTCATTTTGGCGTCATCCTACTGCTTCACTTTAACATCGTGCAGGCCAGCAGGTATGTTTTGGACACTGGTCATTTACGGTATTGTTTTTTTGTTTTTGTTTTGATGCACTTGTGGTTTGGCCACTAGTCCTGAACAAGAGTGCTTGTCTTTTTTTCATCCAAATTTACTTACTGGCCACAGAAAAGGATCTCATCGTTTAACTTCACCCCAATAATAAGTACTACATTTGAAGTTTAGAGCAATGATTCAGCTCACAGACCACAACTAATGTGTTTTGTATAACTATCAATGCCAGCGACATATAGTGACAGGCAGTACAATGAAATCCTCTTCCTATATAGGGGAGAAAGTATAATTAACCCGCGTATCCATTTCCTTCCCTTAAGACAAATAATAATAGCCGAGTTCAACTAAACAGGCACAGATTTCATGCTGAGTACTTAAGTTGACATCATCACTATGTCAGTATCCAGTACTGTATGTACTTTTTGTGACATATCTATTGGTGTGTCGAGAGCTTTTTGTTATGTTAAAAGATGAAAAAAAGATTGGGGGAAAAACACCGAACTAGAGTCTTGTGCATTGGGTTTCGTTCGAATGACCTTTATTCACAGCAGTCACGGCGACGCTTTAACAGTCAGTAGTAGTAGTAAGAGGATTCCTGCCACCGAATGCTGTTGTGTAATTGCTCAGTCGATGGATTGTTGGCTTTAATCCATCCATCCATCCATTTTCTGAACTGCTTTATCCTCAAAAGGGTCACCGGGTGTGCTGGAGCCTATCCCAGCTGTCGTAGGGCAGTAGGCGGGGCTTTAATCTAGTTTTTTTTTGGGGGGTGGGGGCGGGGGCTTAAATGTGTCTATATTTCTTGGTTGCAATCTTGTCAAGGAGTTTCATGAATGGTTGAGACGTCACATATTTTCATTTAAAAAAAAGCGGATAAAGAAACAATATATGACAAAGCATATGCATCAATAGTATTCAAATGGAATAATGCCCAGTGAGCTCGAAACAGCTCTGCACTTGCTAATTTGGTTCATTGACTGTATGTTGTGATGCCTAAATATCCCCAATGTCTGTACGCCGGTCTGTCATGTCTATCTATAGAGTGAACAAGTTGGTCGCACATGTGCTTCACATTTCGGAAGTGACTATAAGAGGTGGTGATAGATTAAAACGCATCCTGACAAATTTGGCCTCTAGTACTGTATACTGTATTATTGCTGTAGAAACAGAACTCCGTTGTAAACCCAACTGCCCCTAGGCCCAACCCGACCCTTGGACAGTCCAATAATTGCATTACTTTTGTGCAATGACTTGCATTCTACACGGTCAGGTGGCCACCTACGGAGTATGGACAACTTCATCCATGCAGTGCAACAGGTTGAAGAGTCCAACCCGGGTGTGTCGCCCCTGGAGCTGGTTAGGGCCTTGCGCAGGACCGCTGGTCATGACGACGCCATGACTATCCATTACCTGGGTGCTTCAAATACCCTCAGCGATGCCGCAGAGCTGGAGACCACCATCCTAAACGCCTCATCCTTCAGCTTTTTTGACAAGGCAGTCCACCACATTGTGACGGACAGTGGCGAGGAGCGAGGGGTGACGCTCACCCCGGACGGCACCACGGTCGCCCTGGCACCATTGCTGCTGGGGATCGAATCCGGACTCAAAGCCAAGCTAGAGACGACCTCAGCCATCGGACTCTTTCCTCTCACCTTGGGAAGGACACTTGGGTTATCCTTCCTCAGCCTTCAGGACATCCCGGTGTCCTTTCGCCTGGGGCCTGACGGGTGCTGGGACAGCGTGGAACGCCCCAAGGTGTTCAGATTGTCTTGGCCTCCCACCCTGGCCACTGACGCAGTTATCAATGGGGGTATGGATGGAGTAATACTGGGCACGGACATCAGCCAACTCCCCACATCTGAAGAGCCACATGCTCTTAGTGAGATCCTAAAAGAATACTACAGTTTTACCCTGCATGCAAACCAGAGTCTTGATACATTGTCCAGACATGTTAGTCCAAGGCGAAGGGAGATTTCTCGATCTATTTTGGAGTCCCTTGACCTTCAGAAGGAGGTGATGGACACACTCAAACTGGTCTGGAGGTTGGAGAAGACAGAGTGGATCGCTTTGGACACTGGAGTCAACAAGTCGGTGAAGGAAGGACTAAGGGCATTTGTGCACAAGTACTGGGGTAAGTCACAACATTATCCCTTCATTTCAAACCTTACCACGAAACTCAATTTAAACCCAACCTAAAACCTTAACGTTGACCAAACGCTAAATTGACTTTGACCCACTCCTCAAGGTTAACCTGACCCTAACTCAATTGTTGGACAAGATAGCGGGCATCAACCTTAACTGAACAGTAGCCTAACTGCGGCTTAATGCTAAATTCATCCTAACCCCGACTACAACCCGAATCCCAAACCTTAACCCTGACTTCAAAACTTAACCCGAACCATAACACTAAACCTAACCCTAATTTTAATCCTGGCCTTCAACATAACCCAAAGAGTAAAAGTTCAGACCTCCATAAAAGCCAAACCTAATTGACTGAACACCAAAATTGTACTTTTTGTTTCTTAATATTAGCTCCCCACCTTCTGCAACATCGTACCCCACAATGTTAAGAAAAATGAAACCCAAGACACAAATGACCTTTTGCTGCAGATTGTCCTCAAATCATCTCTCGCTGCCAGTGGAGGGCAAAGGCTCACAAGGGAACGCCCATACCGCTATCTTTACCCCTCCAATTTCTCTACGTTCACCACACCTATGAGCCCTCGAGGCCCTGCCTGTCCTTTCCAGAGTGTTCCAAAGACATGAGAGCCATGCAGCACTTCCACCAGAAAGTCCGCAACTGGAGCGACATTGGATACAGGTGACACGTTTTTAACCAACAACTTATTTTCATTACATTTCATTTACAATGCTAAATTGCTGCTTAAAATTCCTCAAAGAGAGTTGGAATTTCTGAGAAAAATCTGTTGGGTAACGAATCCCCCCCCCACCCTGCCGCCAACACTACATTGTTATGAGAAATTAAGGATACAGCGTCTATTTCTTTTAGAAAGTATAGTACAGTATATAGCCAAGTTAGAAATGAGATGCTTTGCATTCAGCTAGCGCACTTTTATTAACATATGGCCTGTAACGTATCCCTGATGACAAACAGGGGTAACCATTTTCATTCCAAGCAGTCTACATTAAACACACCTGCTCTTTCCTGTCAGCTTTGTGGTGGGCTCAGATGGTTACATCTACGAAGGCCGTGGCTGGAACCACATTGGCACGCACACGCGAGGACACAACAAGCTCGGATTCGGCGTATCCATCATCGGCAACTACACTTCCACACTTCCATCGCGTTACGCCATGGACCTTCTACGGCATCGCTTGACGCGCTGCGCCGTAGACGGAGGGAAGCTTGTGGCCAATTACACCATTCAAGGCCACAGGCAGGTGGTCAACTACACTTCCTGTCCCGGAGATGCGCTCTTTTCTGAAATAACACACTGGGACCATTTCAGACACTGAGTCCTCCATATTGCGCATAAAATACCATCGTGCACATTGTCATATTTAAACTCTAGAAGGCATGCTCATCATAATGAAAAAAATTTCACCGCATCTGATTCGCATTTAGTTGGCATTTTGTTAGTGTGATCCCTTTTGAACTTTGTAAGTCTCAATGCTATCCTCTGCATGCGTGTTTTTTCCATTTCCATATCATTTCCATTTTTTTTTGCTACAGATTATTGATCGCAAACTTAGTCTATTAAATTTTGCAATATATAAAGTAACAATATTTTTAAATTGCTCAATGCGCGATTGTTTCCAGATAACAGCATTAAATGCAAGAGCTGAATGTAGGCAATTTTCAAAATGATCGGACAGAAAAAATCAGAAAGACTCTAAGGCTCAGACTCGGGTCAATTAGTGTAGCTAGCCTAGCATTCAAAGCATACTCGGTGAAGCAGAATTTAGTTGTTATGCTGCACGCGAATGAAATGAGCTACCAACAGAATTGAAGTCAGCCCTGAGTGTAAATGCTTTTCAAGCCAGGTGAAAGGTTTACATTTTTTTTCTCCCCATTCTGTTTAATAATCTTATCGTTTAATTATTTTAAAATCAATTTCACACAGAGCTACTTATTTCCTGTCAATGTTTTAAATGTTTTTTAAGTCTTCTGTTCATGTGTTGTCACTGTACGTTCTTCATTTCCCTCTGCTTTTGGATGTAGTTAGCTGTTTTGTTTTGAAATGCTTTTAGGTTTTGTCTCTTTGGTTGTGTGAAGCACAATGAGTTTCCTTGTTTATGAAATGTACGATGTAATTAAAGCTGCCTTGACCTTGACGACTAACCAATGTCATTGTTCATAAAATCCTTTTTTATATTTCCATCTTGGAATAATTGTCATGTACACAATCTGTTCTGTCTGAGAGCTTCCTCAATCACTCCCATTTGTCTGAAACACAAACAATGACTACAATGCACTCGGTTTAGAAGATTATCGTGATTAGAGTGCCACACAGCTATACAAACAAATGACTGCATAGAAACATATTAGGAGCACTCACTGTGAAAGTGGGGCAATGTCTTACACCCGAAAAGGAAAGTAAATTAATTCTTATGAAACATTCATTCATTCATTCATCTTCCGAACCGCTTTATCCTCACTAGGGTCGCGGGGGGTGCTGGAGCCTATCCCAGCTGTCTTCGGGCAGTAGGCGGGGGACACCCTGAATTGGTTGCCAGCCAATCGCAGGG
>CAAKHF010011882.1:73629-87738 GCA_901007745.1 Hippocampus kuda
TTGGGGGGGGGGGGGGGGGGGGGGGAATCTAAATATGGTGTTACAGAAATATACAGTTGTGCCCAAAAAAAAAAAAAAAAAAAGAAATTGCTGCTGAGCAGTCTTCAGAACTGTAAATCAACAGAAAAAAAAATGTAAACAGATAACCAACCATTCCGGAGAAATAAACCTACAAAGTGTCATCAATAAAACGTTTTGTCAGTTTTTACCTCAACTGCAGCTGCAGGATTTGTGGCAAATGTATTAATTTGTCATAAATTAATACTCATCTTAACGAACTTTCGGAATTTAAAAAAAAAAAAAACAGCCTGTTGTCTGGATTTTTAGGAAGAGTCAAACGGAAGACAGAGACTGACATTTGTTGGAGAATCAATTCCAACTATGTGCACAGAAGCAGCATGTCGAGATGGCGAGCCGAGCTTCCTGTATGACACCTACGTACTGCAGAGATTACTTTGTGGCACATTTCGAATGACATTTGCAAAAGAGCATTTCTTACCGCTTCATCTCGACTAACGGTTGAAACTTGTGAGTGTGCCTGACCTCATTCTTGAGTTCAGTGATCTGGTCCCGAAGCCGGTTGATGTACTGCCTGGAGTCAGAGTGGTTGAGCTGGCCTTGGATCAGTCCTTCCTCCTTCTGAAAAACGTACAAACGCACGCACAGTCAAGGTCCACAGCGAAGGCGGGTCCACTAGAAGTGTTTGAGGACTAAGAACTTTGACTACTTGGGCCATTGTTGTGTCGCCCGAGGTCCGCAGAATATTTATGTGTATTAGATAAAGGAGAAGAAGTGAGTGTCAAACATCTCAATGTAGGCGGCGCTCGAAAGAAGAAGCTATCTCTGGGCCTCTCGGGAGTACATCCTGTAGCCGGGCCTTCTTTTGGCCCCGAAAGACTTCCCGGGAATTACGTTTAGGGAATCGTTCTTTTGGTCCAAAACACACTACATTCTGCCCATTGGGGTTCCTGAAAAGCAAGAGAATCTTTTCAGTGAGTTTTGAAAGCCAAACATCCTCACCTGTATTTCGAGTTCAGCTATCTTCTGCCTGAGCTCGGCCATGGCGGCCATGCTGTCGGCTTCCCTCAGTCGTACGGCCATCACCTCCTCTTTACTCTGGAGAGGACAATAGAGGGAGGAGTCAATTTCCGCTCGGGACTTTGGAGGGGATTATCCTCACGACGACATTTTATGCTTTCGGTGCCGTTTTTACTGAGGGCTGGTTCTGTATCAGCCGCGATTTCCCTCCCCGATGACTCACTCTCCACCACCCCCCTCTCCTCACACCTTGCAGTCCCATTCGGCTTGCTTCCGTTTCATCTCGTTGAGCTGGGCCTGAAGAGCTTTGTTCTGATTGGATAACATCTGGAGACGATCCTGGAGGGCCGAGCGCTCCTGCTCATGGCGCCCGATCAGTTTGCTGTGGATTGTGTTCTACAACAGACCAAGTGAAAACCAGCCAATTAGGACTTATTAGGTTGGTCAACATTTTCATTTCAAGCGTTTTCATTGGCGAACTTTCCTTGTAGTTTGTGTTCAGCTTCTTCTATACACAGGTACAAAAGAAACCAGCCAAGAGTGCATCCGTCAGTTTTTTCGTACACTTAGCCTATTCAGAGACTCGCAAAGCTCCATCTGACACCCCGGACTGGTCTTCAGTCAATCACAGGGCACAAAAATAAGACAGAAAACCATTCAAACTCACACAATCACCGAGTGGGAACTAAGCTTGCCTGTGCCCAAGTCAGCTGAGTGGACCACTTGCTTAAATATTTACATTTGAAACGTGACATTGATTGAGAATTCAAGGAATTTTCTTTCATAATTAAAACAAATCGAATCAGATCATGTGATATGCTGCGTAGGATTCACATTTGGAACCTCCTTTTACTGCAGCGCTCCCCATTAATCTCATTGGACACAAACCACGTGAGACCTGGCACCCTCCCACAATCCCCAAATCATGCGTCAGGTTAATTGAAGACTAAGTCAGCTGGGATAAGCGCCTGAATATTCGTGACCAACAAACGGTATCGAAAGGACACGGCCAGAAGTGTCAGACCTGGCTCTCCAGCTGCACGGCCTTCAGTTTGACCTCTCGCAGCTCAGCCTGGGCCTGCGCCTCCCGAAGGCGGACAGTCATCAGCTTATCTTGTAACTCATTCATGGCGTTCTTCTTTGGCGATTCCTTCCAGTGGCTGCCGCCGCCTCCTGTGCTGCCACTGCGGGACATGTGATGCTGCTGAAACACGCATGACAAAGTGGTAAAAAAACATCAACAACAAAAAACAAAAAAAAAAATAACCTCCCCTTCAGATCTTCACCATAAAACAAACAAACAACAGTTCACGTGTGTTACCTGCCAGCGCTGGTTGAGCTCTGTGACAGAGTCCTGCATCTCTCTGAATGAGCGCAGCGTCTCCAGTTCCCTCAGCTTCATTTGCTTCACCTCCTCCTGCAGAGCCGCCATGTTGTTTTCATCGGGCAAACAGCTGCTCCACTGGAATATGGAAAAAAATTCAATAAAAAATAAAAAAATTAGTTAAGGTCAGTACAAGGTGTCGACAGCATACATTCAGCGGAATATTTCATGATATACACAACAGATAAATTGTTGGTACCCCTTCTGTAGCTTGAATCTGACAAAAGTAAGAACGGATAAAGCACATGACTTTTGAATTGTGGTTCAACAGCTTTATTTTTAAAAACAAACAACCCCACCCGGCCTCCAAAACAAAATGGAACAGTGGTTCCACACATCGCAATAAATTAATTAATCGTCTTGAGGCACAAAAGTTTTGCTTTGACTCATTTTGGTGGGCGAAACAATCGAGTTGGTTGACATTTTTTCCCCAGCCCTAGGCTGAACATAAATGATGATATAACTTTTTTTTTTTGCACAACCATTTGAGATAAACATTTTTTTTTGTCATTTTCAGTGAGCATGTAAATAATTTCCCCTTGTGTTTAATGAATCTATAGAATACACAGGTTGCCTCTTTGAATCAAACTACTGTGATCAATGACATTGCGTCTTTTTATTGAGACTGACACTCAACTCAATTGCTATCTATGCAAATTTATGTCAATGCAATGAAATGCCGCGCTGGTGCTAACTCCGCCAGCTCACCTTCTCCAAATCGAGCACCTTGTCTTGCAGTTCCTTCATGGCCCCCAACAGCTCGGTCTCACGCAGCTTGGACTGCTCCAGCTCCGTCTGCAGACTGCTCACAAACGGCTCCGTGTACTGAAACAAACATTGCGGCGGAGTTACAGACAACAAGCGATATCGTTGAGAAACTGAAGAGAATTCTAGTGATCCACTGGTCATACTGCATGTATGACAAAGTGCATCATGACAAACTGCTACAGGTTCAGGAAAGCAAATCTAACACTTTTTTTTTTTTTTTTGCTGACTTTGATGGCCACCTCCATCAAATTTAGTACACGTGACCACTCAGAGCAATATGATATATTCATATACTTCGCCCACCTGCACAATCCTCTCAATATATCCACACTCCTTCCTTATTCTCACTCATTTCCTCAACTTTGTGGCCATCCGCTTTTTCTTTGACAATCATGTCATGTTTTTGTGCTTTTCTAAAAACAATACGACACGGGATATTTTATGTGTCACCACTGTTTTCCTTTACAATAAAAAAAAAAAAACGTTTTCAAGTTCATCATATATCAGCCAGAAAATTTGAGGCCAACCAATTCTAGGTTAGCATGAAGGCCGCAACACAAGAGAAAAAAAATCAGAAACCTATTTTTCCATGCCAGCGTTACACTGCAAACTGCATGGCTAATGCTTTCCTTTGAGATGATTACAAAAGCATAGCGTGAGTAAAAGAGCGAACGTGTCACTTTGGCCATCTCGGCTTTTGTTTATCGAAGAAGAGTGTTCGAGCCCAGAGGTGATTCAACTCTAGTCGAGGGTGTCGAAACAGATTGGTGCTTCATTTAACAGAACCAAAGCAATGGCACCATTTTAAAAAAAATGCTTTGACATTTGTTGATTTTCAAAGGACTGAACGTTTGCGTCATTTTTCTTTTGGTCAGAAGAGAACAGGCATCGACGATGTTTTGCCTTGTGTGTTAGCATTAGGTTAGCGGACTTGTTGGTTTTGCACATTTTCTTTTCGTTTCATGCTAAGCGTTCTCTACTTTTTGCTTCCAGTGATGACCTTTTGTTGCTGCAGCTCTCGAATGGTGTCCTGCGCCTTCTCCAGACCCTCACTGGCTGCGTTGCACTGCTGCCTCACCACCGCTAGCTCACGCTTGATCACATAGTTCTCCTCGGCTTCCTGCGCCCTGGTCACCTGGCCCTGAAACGGCACACCAGAACAGCATTTGAAATGTGGAATCTTAAGGTACAAATCACAGATCAATATAGGGAAAGGGGTTCATAATAATATCATGCTGACAGGTAAGTGGCACGTATTCAAGACTCAAAGGAAAATTTATGTTATTTGGGAGAAAGGGATTTTGCTTTTTTTAAGGTGAGCAGCCATGACAAAAACAATTTGCAGTAGAATGCCCAAATGTGAGGAAAAAATACATCCCCAATGTTGCACAAAATGTTAACTTCTCACAAAAAAAAGAGACCAAATATTTAGTGTACTTAAATCCCAATTTTAACATCATAAAATGTTATTTACATGCCACATGCAGGAGTTGCACAGTGTCATCATAGCATCTCCACTGCATTTAATAATTGATAAGCATTTAATACAATAAACGAACATGCAGATATGTTTATGGACTGAATATATTCACAATAAAAACATTTTAAAACAATCTTTTTCCATGCAGGTTCGTTCAGGTTGGGGAAGAGTTGAGGAGAGGACTGTGAGCCGAGCAGGAGATTGGTTCATTCAAGTACTCTACCTGGATGAGTCTATCTGCCAGAGCAGCACTCTCCTACAACGTAATGAAGGGATGCAACAAGACGTTGAAAAAAAGAGGCCACAGAGAAAGCCAACAAGTAGAAAAAAGGAAATAAAAACGAACCAATATGAGGAAGGGGGGAAAAAAAGAAGAGGAGAAGAAGAAAAGAGGCAGCATGGAGATCAGTCAGAAAATAGCATTTTAGAGAGGAGGAAAAAGAATGGCTGTAATACTGCATTCTGTACACACTCAAAGTCCATCTCTTACCTTCTCGAGGGTTTCAATCCGCTGTTTCAGCAGCCTATTTTCTGTGCGCAACCTCTGAAAACAAGAGCAGACAGTTACAAAGCTGTATGCTCATGTTTAGTAAATTGGTTAAAAAATTGGTTAGTAAAAGTTAAAAATTTTCCAGACAGTACTCTGTTCAATATTTCTCCATGAATCAAAACATTCGGATTATATTGTGTTGGCAGAAGAAGCGTTGAACAGTAAATTCCACCCATTTTTTTTTTTTTGGTCAATTTCAGGGGGCGGCCATTTTGCCAGTTGCTGTCGAGTGAAAACGACACGGGTTGCTTAGGGCACGACCAATCACAACTACTCACATGATTTTTGAAGCTGACAAAAAAAAAAAAATCAGGTGCATGTTACGGCTTAACTCGTATTCCACAAACGAAATAATGTAAATCAGACTGCTGTGTTTGGACTTGTGGAGGCTAGTGGAACAAACTTCTGTAAGTAAAATTTTGGAGTTGACTTCCCCTTTAAGAATTCTGATGATTATATATGTTGGGTGGAACATGGCTCGGTTCACTACCAAATTGGTTAAGCAACACTTGCTGGCATCCACGTGGAACACGCGCTCAGTGGGACACAATGTTACAGTCATTTGCATTTAGGAGAAAGGCGGTTGGAAAAGATTCGTGGCATTCCATTCATTTCAATAAGAGTGCTTTTTGAGATGGGATTTGAATTACGAGCATAAAAAATACAACAACAAAAAAAAGTGAATTCTAGTCAAGGCACTATTATAAGAGCCCCCCCCAACCATGTAATAATAAAAAAATGCCATGATAAATAATATAAAAGAAAAAAATGCCTAATATGAAAAACATGTTTCCACGAGACAAATGTCTTAACCCAAGAAGTACATCAAGATAAAGCTCAGAAAATGTCAAGTAGTGTTTCCCAAGAAAAAGGAAATTCTTTCAGATTAAAGAAAAAAAAACCCTTGATTTTACATTATTTAATGTTTACTTGTTATATGTAAACTGCTGGAATATTATTCTCGAAATAAAGCCCCCTAAAATTATTACTCCTACAAAAAAAAAATAATAATACTGTCTTTAAATACAAAATATTTTTTCATTGATTGCTAAAGTAAATGATGTCAAGTGCCCCAAGGATGAATGTCATAAAACACACACCTTAATCTCAATTTGCTCCTCCATTTCCTTGTTCTTGATGGTTGTATATTCTTTCTCCAGCCTGATGTGAATAGAGAGAAACAACAAAGGCTTCATATTTGAAACGAGCGACACCAAAAGGAGTTCTTTGGCTCTGGGTTTTGCTGGATAAGCCTCCTGCCCCGGGCTATGACCTAGCGAGGACTCTCACTTCTTCATTCTCTTGGGGTTGTACTTGATCTGGTATGCCTTGAGGATCAGCTTGTCTGGGCAGCTGTCAAACTGGTGGGGGATCACCTTCTGAAAATGCTGGAAGACAAAAAAAGAAAGGAGGGGGGAGGAATGTGCAGTTAGAGAGACGCACGGATGCGCCCGCATTAAAATCGGACACATTCGCAGCTGCTGAATCGTTCGGTGACAATAGCCTTGACATCGCATATATTTGAATATGCGAATATACTTCTACGCCTTTTTTCATGAGAATGATTCTTGTCAGAAGTTTAGCTTATTTGCTCCCACGTAGGCACTTCAGCTAACCGGCCGTTGCTCACAGGCAAATGGGCACCGTACAAATAGCATGCATGAAGCGAAACAGTGTAAACCAGGTTGGTTGGGAGACTATGCAATGTGGAAGGACAGTTTAGTATCTTTACAACTTTGTGTGAATTTCATCATATGAAATGTGTACTGGTCATTGTCTTGGTGACCCGACACACTGGTGCTACTGTGGGATGATTCGTATTATTTTTACATACACGAAACAAGTAACAAAGTCTGTAACGAGTTGGAAGTCAGAGATTTATGGACAATCGATAGCATTTGGCAACCCTCGTGACCCGAATAAGGTTAAGATGTATGAAAATGGTGCATTGTTATATTTGACTCCAAGAATATGAATGTGAGAGAGAGGAGTACCAGCATTTTATTTGGTACAGTTGATCCCTGAATACCCGTGGTTCTGCACCCGATTTTCATATTCAAGAAAAACTATTTTTTACACCCCCCTCACCCCCCTGAAAAGAGCCATAGAAATTTGATGCATTGTTATTAGGATTATTGACCTGTGACATGCCCTCCATGTCCAGCTGAATGAGGTCCGTCTGGTTGTACTGCAGAATGGCCATGCCCACACGGAAGATGATCTCAAGGCCCTACAGGAAGGTCACACAGCTTGGTTTTATATGCTGACTCAATACACGGATATAGATCATGTCATCCTCCTACCTCATACATAAAAATATCAAATATGCGCGTGGCGACGGGCAAAGGGAGAAACGTGAGGAAGAGCGTGAGGAACCAAGATGAAGCGTACATGGACGTATGAAAACTCTGGGACCGGAAATGGACGTTAAGCTCTGGAAGTTGTTCCTGATATGACAATAAAAAAAAACAAAACAGCACAGTTGTTTTATAAGAGACGTAAGAATCAAAATTATTGCAACTTTGCTGCCCTCTGGTGGATATAACTTGCCCCTGCCTTTTTTTCATTTTTTTTTTTTTACCTGTAGCAGATATTCAAACTGGTAGATGCAGAGTCCCAGTTCAGCCATGCTGGGTTTGAAGAGCTCTCGCAGACGGTATTCCTGCATCAGACGCACAAAGACGCAAAACGCCTCTTCTTCGGGCATCTGGCACAAAAGTGTGAGTGGAGAGTTCCCTCGTTAGCAACAGTGGTATCACACGGTGGCGCTCTTATTAACACTCAACAAGTTCTATGACCACATTGGACTCTTTTTCATTTATTACAGATTAATCTAGTGAGACAAATTAGCGCCGGTAGCATTACCTGCATGAGCAGCAGGCCAACAATGAATGCACTGCCTTGGCAGTAGCCCACCTCTCGATCCACAAGAGAGTATGCCTGAAAAAAAAAACAAAAACAAAAACATAACAAAACGGACGCAAATGACCTTCACAATACATATTAAAACATATTTTTAAAATGTTGGGATTACATGTCAAGACCGGAAGACAAATTCAAAGATAAACATAATGAACAAAACCATAGCTGACCCAAGAATTGTGACAGCAATTTCAAAATGCCCAATATTTCATCAGACATGCAAAATAAATACGCGCTAAATTCAATCATCAGGCAAAAATGCCGATCAAAAGTTGATTTTGGTTCGTTGTAAATTTCCCCAGTGTGGGACAAATAAAGGATTATCTTATCTTATCTTATCTTAAATTAGCTGCCCTATTTAGGTATTCATAGACATTTTCTTTACATTTACAAATTTAAATTGGTGCGTTGTAAGTCAGATCACAACAAGAGTGAAAACAAAGCTGTGGCTTTACCGCTTCAACTTTTCACGCTTCATGAAACAATAATGTGTAAACATGCACTTCTAAAGCACTTATCTACAGTACTAACTATACAAATATATGTATAAAAACAAATCCAGCCGACATTTTGAAATTTGCATTCTAACACAATGCAACGGCCATTTTGAATTCAATGAATTGTTCAACCCTTAGTGCATACTGTACAGACAGCATATCATCAACTCATAGCATATAGGCTAATTTGATCGTCGACATATTTTCGGAATACTGTACAGGCATGTAGGGCGACATCAATATTGATTGCAAAAGACAGCAGTCGTGCCTCTTCCACAAGGTCAAACATCCCAACCTGATGTGTTTTTACCTTCATGACATTGAAGAGGACCTCCTGGCCCAAACTGTCCTGACCTTTGAAGAATTCGTGCTCGGGGTAGGTGCGGGCAATGTCTCTGCGGATCAACTTCTCGCATGGGGATGACATCTTGAGCAGCTCCGAGTACTGATTCTTCACCGGCATGTCTGTGGCGTTGCCCAGCAACTGCCACACAATGGCCCGGAAGTGATGAGGAATGCCCTTCCGGATCAACTCCTGGATGACACAGCCACGGATTAAAGCAATACTTATGTATGAAGACAGAAAACAGAAAGAAAATATGACATCTCACATTTTAAATATTTAAACCAATTAATTTGGCCGTGGGTTTTGTGGGGCAGGTCCCCGATCAAACTCATTTAGTTGCAGACAGGGGCCTGATGTTTCCCTCAGAGGGCTGTGAGAAGAAATCCATCTAAACTAGCGTGCTTTAAAAACTTTAATGACACTATAATTGGAGTTTAAACTAAATACACAACAACAACAAAAATACAGATATTGTATATTTAAATACTGTACAACACATGCTTCTTTTGAAAAACATCACCAGTGCTAAAAGTCAACTCGAATACAATATTATTGAGTGAAAAACACATGTTCACACTTTTGGCTACATTCGCGTCCAATTCAGTGTTTTTATAGTTATCTGTATAACTTTTATAGTTATAAGACAGAATTTTTGGACTCCAGCATAAATGTTTGAGTGACATGGGAGTCGATGAATGAGAATGTAGAGTTGGCCGTTTGTAGCCCGGGTTAGCGGCTAGCTGTTAACCAGCTAACCTTTCGCCCATCTGGTGCGTTGAGTGGCAGGGCTTCAGTTGTGGCACATCTAGGCATGTTCGTTCGATGTTCATTTTGCTACCATTTGGTCAATAAAGTGACCGGGAGCTTGTTGGATGTTACAAGTTCTCAACTCTTGTTTTCGATGTCAGTGTTGAATTGAAGACTATCTGGAGGAGATGTTGCCATATTATCGCTGACACTGACATCGAACTAGTTGAGAGAGAATCAAATGTAGTGGACTCCCATTTTGTCTCAAGACTCAACTATTATTTTAACACAATCACCAGCCTTCTTAGCATGTTTTAATCAACATCCCTTTTCAGGAGCCATGTTTTTTTAAGGAGCTGTGAGACCATATCATGTCATTGTCAGTGTCATGTTTTGTCCTTGTTTCATGCACTTAAACGACTCCTTGCTTATTTTTCCGCTCTGATTTCATCTTGACTCACTTAGCTGTCCCTTCTCTCATCCATCTTGCCATCGGAGGTTTCTCCTATTTGCAGCGCAGCACACACAAAGGCCAGTGCGACCGAGAGGCTACTTTTGTGTATTTATACTGTAGATCATCACAAATAAAGAATTATCTTATCTTATCTTAGTATCTCATCTTTGTTCCCTTAGATCAGCGGTCCCCGACCTTTTTTGCCCCACGGACCGGTTTCATGTCAGACAATATTTTCAGGTGTGACGGATAAATACGACAAAATAATATGATGTTTGAAACATAATAATAAACACGAATCATTACACGAGAATGTCCTATCAGACCGCAACACTCTCTGGTTGCTACGTTTAAACGTGCCTTCAAAATAAGACCGCAAATACAAAGTGCATGAAAAATACGACGCACCATCGGCGCATGTTATGCAGAGTGGGCTTGGTGAGTAGGAATCTCCCGTTGACATAAATCCATATTTTTAGTAGGAAATCCTAATACTGTCTATTAAATGTTGCCTTCTTCTGCTTGAAAGTCGTAGGCTCCTCTTCTGTCTCCTGGCTGGGCTTTTTCCCCCTGCCCAAAGACGTTTGTTTTTTACTCATTTTGCGGTCTCCCGGGTTTCATTTTAGCGGTAACCTATCACGTGACAGAGAAGTGCACCTTGACCTGCGTCAAGAGTGACACACTGTAGACGGATGTAATGGAGAATCCGGTTATTTTTCAAAATAAAACATCTTTCAGATGAATGTAAGTTCTTTATTTTAGCCGCTTGGAATTGACATTGATTTACATGGGACAGGAGAAGTGAACCAAGCTACAGCTTCTTGTTGGCTTTGAAACTTAGCTTGTAGCCGACGTGTGCCCATTTTGAGCATGACGTCTCTGACCCACTAGTGAAAGGACACTTTGATTCTCTCCTCTTTCATCTCAAACTGCTTTATTCAACATGCTTTACGTTAACTGTTTTGTTAAGCGCTTTATTACAGCTGCAGCTGTTGTTGAAAATGCGATATAAATCAGGATGTATTGTATTGTATTGTATTGTATTTATTCTTTCTGTGCGGCCCAGTACCAAATGACCCACGGACTTGCTGCCTGAGATGACACGCGTCTCCTCCAGATTAAGATCAATGCAATACAAATCACTTAATTTTTGTGTAGATCACTGAAGCAAGGGGGCTGGTTGCTTTGTGGTATACTTGGGGAAAAAAATCAATATCAAGGAATCTGTCTTTAGAAAGGTCCCCATTTTCTTGGGCTTCCTGCTGTCGTAGTACACTCAGAGAATACTTGAGTTGCTCGTTGAGAAAAGGCAAAAGAAAAGGTGGCTGAATATCAAGCAGTCAGCAGGAATTAGCTCAAGCTGCAATTCACCTTGAGGAGCTTGTCCTTCTTGCGTCTCCACTCTTCCCATTCGTTGACAATGCGGCCCCAGAGGATCCAGGTGTCCTCCTCCAGGTGGGACAGATTCGAGGAGGCCGAGGAGCTTGACACCAGCGAAGAGCCGCTGTTGCGCCGCGAGCCCGTCATGGAGCGCATGGACTTCGAATCGGCCTCCAGTAACCTTGGAGTAATAATAGTCCAGTACAACATTAGTAAGAATATGTAGTTGGGTGGCGGGACGACACATTTACCAAGGAATATAAGGGAACACTGAAAGAAATAACAAAACACTAAAGTAAATTTGAAAAAAAAAAAAAAAAAAAGCAAAATGTTTTGAACAATACTTAATGATTGATTGCTATTCTTTGGACTGCAAATCATTCAACCAATGTGGCCTGTCACCTGTTCTGTTCCTCCAGTTTAGCCAGTAGCTCCAGTTCATCTGGACTGAGGTTCTCGGAGTCTGCCGGAGAAATTGCGGGCGCTGACAGCGCCGCATCATGGGAAGAGGAGTCCGGGCTGAGGACCGGACTGCCCGTCGACAGGGGATCTGGATCCAGACCAGGAGGGGAAGAGGGGCAGTCGAGGTGTGTGGGGGCCAGGCCGGAGCCCTCTCGCTCTGGGCTGCTGCTGGCTAGAGACATGACGCTTGTTGCCGAGCAAGGAAGCGGTGCAAGTGTAAACTCCTCGTCTGCCTCTGGTCTCTCCTTCCTCGGGATGTCAGCTGACTGACCAAAGAGCCAATAGGATCAGAGGTCTTCAAACCTGGCACAGAGGGATGGCGAGATTTTCTTGAAGGTTTTCAACAAGTTTTGATGTCACCGCATTGCCGTTCTGAATAAATAATCACTTGGCAGTATTCCTCCAATGAGAGACCTTACCGCAAATAAATGCCTGCGATTGAGTTTATTCAAAAAATAAAAAATAAAATAGGGCACAAATATTTGAAACTTATTCAGTATTTCAATTTTTCTTAATGGATATTGAAATCGATATAAACAAAGCCGCCTCCTTCCACAGTTAGGCCAAGGCCTCTTTGATCCAAGGATAAACCGTCGGATGCTCATTTGAATGTAAAGAAGTAAACATTAGCGTATACCAGACGCACTGCTCCAGACGCCCCCAAAGATGAAATAACAGCAATGATGTTTGTGTGACTCAGCACCAACGTGGCTTTTTCTCGAGTTGTCACACTGCAGTCAAAACAACCTCCTCTGAAATTCGCGATGGTGTTTTGCAAAGGCCCGAAGAACGTGCGCAAAGAAAAGCTGCAAGAATACGAGTTGAGAGAGTTCACAGCCGAGGACTTGAGTCAAGTTATTAATGGAAGCTCATTTCACACTCAAACCAAACATTTCGAGTTAATGGAACATGAAGAACCGTTTGGGACTTCCAAGACGATTACATCATTGTTTCCATGAGTTGTTTAATGAATGTTAAAACACCACGAGTGTTTTTGTGCTCCACCGCGCACCAGTTATTTATTTTCAGGTTATTTAAGGCATTTGTACCCTGAGCACAACATTCATTTTGCTCATGTTAACCAAGTTCAGCGCACGGCGTTTCTTCTTCCTTTAATTCTCCATTGTTACATCCAGTTTTTTTTTTTTTAACACATGCATGCGTTGGCTATAAAAAGGCCCTTGTGATCATTTCACACATACCAGAGAAAAACAATCCTTCATGCCTGCCTTTATCTGAAGACGACCCACAAACACACCATGAGTCTTTGAGACGCGGCTCCTGAAATTGATCCATTGTGTTTCATTAAAAAAAAATATATATCCCCCTCACTGCAAGCACTGTTTAACCCTTTCATACACCAATAATGATAATCTGTAACCTGACGCCATGATAAAATGTCCACTGTAGTGACGGCTGTCCCCGAAAGGGTTAAAAGACACAGCGTGACTAACTGTGCTACTTTTTCCAGTAATACATCCTCGAATTAATGAATTCATTTTTCAAACATGAAAACTCCGAAAGAAAGCCTCAACATCCTCATTTCCTCTACCTGCGGCGAAGCTTCCTGTTGTCTCTTCCCTGCCACTGTATCGCCATCAATCAATACAATACAATACATCCTGATTTATATACCGGTAGTGCTTTCACAACAGCTGCAGCTGTAACAAAGCGCTTAACAAAACAGTTAACATAAAGTAAAATAATAAACACAACACAACATAAAACACGGACAGTCGTGCAAACCTAACCACTTTTCCCTCACACGCTTTGTTGTTTAAAGCAGTTTGAGATTAAAAGAGGAGAGACATAAAGTGTCCTTTCACCAGTGGATCAGAGACGTCATAGCTCAAAATGTGCACACGTCAGCTACAAGCTAAGTTTCAAAGTCAACAACATCCATTGATGAAAAAAAGAGATTGGTTGACATGTCCCATTTCCATGTCCCATGTAAATCCATTTCAATTCCAAGCGGCGACTCTCAGTTCCAAATACGCATCTGCGCTCCGCGCCGACGCTTCTCTCTCCTCATCCTCAACGTCAGCAGCCATCCATCCAGCCGCCCCAACGCAGACTGTCCA
>CAAKHF010011882.1:104644-115756 GCA_901007745.1 Hippocampus kuda
GCAATTCTTAATGACGACATACTATGGACATTTGTTTTAATTGTAAATACAGTGGTGCCAATGAGCATATTTGTTGAGATGCTTTGAAAGCACTTGTGCGCATGTTTCTTTGCCCAGATGTGATTTCATGTCCATTTGCGACATGCGAGTATGCTAGCTAATACTTTTGATGAGCCTCATCTGATGGCGGTGTCTTTGTGTTGACTATTTTAATTCATGAAAAAGGCTGTTTTTTCACACACACACACAATCAAAAAAACCCTTTTAGGAGGGCGGCAATTATCCAGAGATTTTTGCTATTTGCGGGGATAAGGACTGAGCCCTGGCAGTCTATACCATTCATTTGCAGTCTGGATGAGGCGACACAAACATTGCGTTCTCTGGAAGGAGTCCTAAGGTCTTCAATAAGACCATAAAGCGCTTTGTTGTTTTTTTTGTATTCAATTGGAACACTACCTCAAATCTTCAGTCCTATTTACATTTATTCATGCGCTTTTCAATATTTGTGAACTCAATGCAATAGTTCCACATTCCATCAATTGCCGACGTATCCAAACTTTAGGGAATACCTTTAGGGAAC
The DNA here is from genome assembly GCA_901007745.1 of Hippocampus kuda. Lineage (NCBI taxonomy): Eukaryota > Metazoa > Chordata > Actinopteri > Syngnathiformes > Syngnathidae > Hippocampus > Hippocampus kuda. The sequence goes on from CAAKHF010011882.1 coordinate 105,225, forward strand.
ACTGTTGGATTAAAATGACCCAAAATGGGTTAAAATAGCAGCAGTTTTAAGGGTGTAAATACATTATGGCCACAAATTCACCAACTTGTGAGAAGCGGGGCAGATAATGGATGGGTGGACCGTGAATGGATGCATGGCATACAGAGTCAGCTCGGTTTACCGCAATTCTACATCCTTTATGCAGTTTTGACCAAAGAATGTCAGAGACGTTCTATTAAGACACACGGGACCCTTCTAAATTGTGAAAAAAAAAGGCATAATGTGTCATTTAATAGAAATGACTCACATCCAGAGAGCTATGACTTGTTAAAAAAAACGCAAGATTATTCACCCCGCATTAAGGCATCAAAGACACATGGTCACCTCTGAGATGCATGACGAGAATTCAACCAAGCGTTTATTTAAGCACTGAAATGTGACTCTTGTGACACACGGCACAATAACTTTGCATGGCAACGACGTTTTAGACTGAAAGGTCAGTGGATCCGAGGAGACAGGAAGTGTCAGACTACTTGTCTCCGAATTGAGAAGGACCTGCTATTCATAGTTTGTAGCGCAGCTCTGGCATGAAGCTTATTTTTATCTCCATTACTTTTGCTCCCATTAAGCATCTCGGTCATGTTTGTGCTTATGCGGGGCTTTCATACTGTCGTGTGGACTGGTGGCTCACCGACATGTGGCATTGTCTTTTGGCTTTCACAACCCTTTGGGATGAGAGAGTTTTATGGGGTCACTGAACTCTAAATTCAGCTCACTTCAGAAAGTAGTTTGGCAAATAATCAACAATATATCCCAAAAAAAGAAGCTTCCGGCTGTTTAATGTCACACAAAAGTTAAAACAAATGACCTATGATGACAATTACCTACGATGTAGTTAAAACAACATCGCTTTGTCTTCACAAAGTCTGCAAAGGCTAATGCTAACACACGGTGCAAGAACGCCATTGACAGGTGAACAGTTCGCATCAATAGTCGCGGTTTTAGACGCCACGGACATTTGAACAAACAGTGGAGCAACACTTTTAGACAGCTAAATGCATCAACAAACATGAATATGGCTCTCATCTATGAGTGTTAGCATACGCCAAATCACATCCACAGTCACTTTTGTTTAAAAGGGCATCAATTAAGCAAGAAAGGAATACATTTTGGGATAATTAGTCTATCCTGTATACATTTGCCCCCTTACCTCGGCACACCCCCCAAGCCTCTGTGATGTCGTTGCCGTAATTGCACTCCAGCCCTTTGTGATGGTCGCAAGGCTTCATGGAACTGCAGTCTTGGTTAAGCTGTGCGGCGCACACCTTGCAGCACCCGCATCCATCTGGCACAGTGCTAATCCCCGGAGGGCACACCGGGTGGCCCACGGGACACTCGCATGTCGCGGGACACATAGCCATCACCTGGACCGACCACAGAAACATCAAGACCAAGTTTAAATGACAGCAGCATGAGAACAAAAAGTGCTAAGGCAGATAGATAAGGGGTTTGTATCATTTCTTTTTGTCACATTACGTTCTGACCAGGAACTGATCGAGCGCTATCATGCTAACAGTTGTTATGCTATGATAAAGCAAGTAAACAACCTGAGCAGAGCGTTTAGGCCACACGTGTCAAAAGCCGGTCCTCAATGGTCACCATCCTACATGTTTATGATGTTTCCCTCTTCTAACACACAAAGCTTTGATTCTGTCTTTCATCTCAAACTGCTTCAAACAACAAAGCGTGTGACGGAGAAGTGGTTAGGACTGCACGACTGTCCGTGTTTTATGTTTTGTGTTGTGTTTATTATTTTACTTTACGTTAACTGTTTTGTTAAGCGCTTTGTTACAGCTGCCGCTGTTGTGAAAGCGCTACATAAATCAGCATGTATTGTATTGTAAAGCTTGCCCAGCAGGTATTTTAGAATTGATGAAAGGTGAACATGCTAACAGCTTCTGTGCTAACGTATACCAAAATAGCAACCAATTAGCAAAAGCACCATGATAACTTTCTCTGTACATTCGAGACGTGTTGGTGTGCCCCTGTGCTCAACAAATTAATATTCCATCTCCTCAGCTTTCTAAAAAGACTTGACTGGGACTGTGTGACAGGATAATCTTCCCTTCCACTTCGTGTCACTTGAGAAATAAGTTTCCTTGAAACCTGGCATGAGCCTGCACTATGGTAGCCTAAAAGTGACAAACAAAAGACCCAGGGCACGGCAAAAAAAAAAAAAAGGGGATTGCACTAACATAAGCTTTGATGTCAAGTAGGGGGCCGCAAAGTATCATCCTGCGGTCTGCAAATGACTACAGGGCTGCGAGTTTGAGACCACTGGTGTTAACAGAATTTTGAAATTTGCAATGAACTTAACAACCATGTTTTTGGAATATGGGCTGAGGCCAGAGTACCGGTAGGAAAGCCACGCCTGAATGATTCAAACCCAGAACCTAAATTGTGAGGCAGGTGTACCAATTATTTGACAGATTTGCTGCAGCGCTGTATTGCAGATTTGCTGCAGCGCTGTATTGCAGATTTGCTGCTGCGCTGTATTGCAGTTTGTTGTAAAGTTGATGAACTACGTTCATGAGAACCAGGATGCGTATAACTGAGTTACCTAAAGTGTATTCAACACAAGAACCATAGACATAAATGATTTGATGGCCCGACTAAAGTCATCTGATGCTACCCCCCCCCCCCAAAAAAAAAAAAAACCTGGAAAGGACATAGAGTAACACTCATTGTGACTCACAATTTCCATAATCATCCATAATCATTGTGATTGGGAGGAATGTCGGCGCCATTGACTGTCCGTGCTGGACAGACCTGGGGCGCTTGTGTTTTTTGCGCCTGTAATGTGCAGCATTTTTCACAACCCCGTTTTGTTCAGTGGAGATGTCGGCGCTGTTGGACAGTCGGTGTTAGTGCAGCTGGATGGATGGCTGCTGAAGTTGAGGATGGTTTTCGTCAATGGATGCTACAGCTTCTTGTTGACTTTGAAACTTAGCTTGTAGCCGACGTGTGCACATTTTGAGTATGACGTCTCTGATCCACTGGTTAAAGGACACTTTGATTCTCTCCTCGTTCATCTCAAACTGCTTCAAACAACAAAGCGTGTGACGGAAAAGTGGTTAGGACTGCACGCCTCTCCGTGTTTTATGTTGTGTTTACTATTTTACTTTATGTTAACTGTTTTGTTAAGCGCTTTGTTACAGCTGCCGCTGTTGTGAAAGCGCTATATAAATCAGCATGTATTGTATTGTATAATGTTGTATCGTTGTCCCAAAGCCAATCTGCCTCTCAATGTACATTTAACACATAAGGTTCAGTGAGGGAAAAAAAATATATATTACCTGTGAGATGAAGGCTGTCGTCATCAAAATAAAAGACATTGCATAATCCATGCTCATTAAATATGGTTTATGTATATCTAATTTCAAACTCAGCTCCACTCAAGAATAGTCAGTCCTAAATAGCTCAGTCCCTTTTCGGGTCTTTGTCCAAGTGTTCCCCTCCGGGGACAACCAACTTAAAACACCTCTTTATACCACCTGGCAGGGCCCGCCCCCTCTCCTCACGGCTGGCCAATAGATGAGCAGTGAGTGAGCCGGACATTCCAAATGGGTGTGGCTTTACCCCAGAACTAATTTTCTATTGGGAATGAATAGAGCCATTCATAAAAAAATAAATAAAAAATTGTAAGGCCACTCTCTTGTGTTTATTTTATGGGTTAAAAATTAAAATGTAACAGGCCCTTTCAAGTCACATTCCTGCCTTTGTGGCCAACACTCTGCAAGAGCTGAGTAAATATATTCAGCTGGTAACATTCAGGAGACCTCCACCTTCGGAAAAAGCGGGGAGGGATGGAATTCCCTGTTGTTCCTGACCACTGCAGAAAAATGAAAAAGTGCTTCCCCCCCCCTCCAATCAAGCCAACAGTAAGCCATTTATTTTGAGGTGTAAAATTGTTCTAACATGAGTTTGAAATGACAGTTAAGTGTTTTGAGATCATAGTTTGTGATATAGTTGCAGTTTGAATGAATAATATAGATACTTTAATTTAAAAAAAAAGTCTTAAATTTTGTCAGGACTCTGTACCTTGGGCTACTCTTCTTTGTGATATGTGGTCGATTGGACGCAAGAGTTTTCTTTGGAAGAGGATGGATGAGGCCGAGTGTTCTGTGGAAGCAGGATTATTGTTTTAAGGGCAGCTCCACTGAGCTTTGGCCTCAAATTGGATGGCTGTCTTCCACTTTCAACCACACATATGCAGCCACACCTGCTTCTGCAACACTTGATTTACCTAAGTTGACAATTTGGGGAACTGGAGAATCTGTGTGGTGATTGGTGAATGACAATGCCACTAACTTTTATAGACAAGTTTTTAAAAAGGCTTTTGTGGCGTTAAAAGAGAGATCCCCCCCCCCAGGGAGATTTAAAAAAAATCCCTAGCCATTTTTGTTTACCTGACCACCAACGCCCCTGCCCAAACAAAAATAAAATAAAATATTGACCAAAAATTGAAAAACAAATCCGCTTATCCAGTATTTGCTGAGAAATCTTAACAATGGCAGCACAGAACATCCCTGGAGTGAATAAGATTGGGTTTGCTGTCAACGCCCCCCCCCCCAAAAAAAAAACAAAAAACCCTAAACCACATTTTTTAAATGGAGTTGTGTCATGTTAAAGTGCACTGTTGAACAGGCTGGAAGTGTTTGCTAGCTTGGGTTAGCTGTGACCAATGCGAGGTATCTGGTTTCATTTCCTCTTACCATGGAAAGCAAACAGTTACTGACAGAAGAGTGAATTCTGAAATGGATTCTTACAATTTTTTAATTAGCTGTCCAGAAACAGTGAGAAACTTCATATTGGAAGTCAAAATGCTTATCAAGGTTCATTCCTGTTCTTGGGTCTACCTTTGTGTGAAAAGCACTTTCAATGTGTGAGCGTACGGTTACAAGCCATTTGAAAAAAGTAAAGCACCTCAGGAAGCTGTCAATCACAGTTCTTAATGGTGTGACCGGGCGGACATCTATTTTCATCCTTCCAACGGGCACACACACACACGCACAAGCGCGCCCATCCACACACTGAGACTTCTTCAGCTTCTCCATTACGGGCGATAAGACGTCTGCTAGAGATGTAAAACATACTTTCAGTCCTGAGGGCTTCTCGAACTTCTGAACTTCAAAGCCTTGTCTTGTCAAAAAGAGAAACAAACAGGACTCTGCTATGCTTTTTACGAAAGCACACAAACACACACTGTACATACTGCATACAAGCCGTGTACGTACAGCATATTACACGCAGTTCATACATATACTGTATATATAGACATACTTTATAAACAGTTTAATTTGCTACATGACCATACTCATAAGAGAGTGCAAAAGAGGGGGCCCGAAAATCCACCTGAGGGGGGCATCCGTTCCCTACAGTGCGCGAGCGTTCCTGAAAGAGGTTCAAGTCATTTGAAGGGGCACCGCTTCTCAAGCCACATTAATATTAGTCACTCTTTGCAGGGGATAAATAAACTGTGCTGTTTTATTTTTTTGAGGGAGTGGGGGTGTATCAAACTGCTAACCCTTCACATTAATAAGTACGCAAGAAGTAGTTTTCAGTTTTTAAAATGTTGGTGAGTCGTTGATTAAACTGACCTGCATGCTGTTTCGGAATGTGGGAGGAAGCCATAGTATGCTAATCACTATTCCACCATGCTGCACAGGAAAAACCGAAACTGACTGGAGGAAAGCATTGTGAGAGGTACATGGATGCTCTGCGTGAAAGAAATAAAAGCAGATGTGAGGATGAGGAGGGGCGGTTTTGAGGACCCTGACAGGTGTTTCATGGAGAGACAGTTTGTTTTTGCAAGGGGAGGAGTGCTGTGCTCCACTCTAATGGGATTCTGGCAGTTTGGGCTTTCAAATAAAAACACAGCACTGCTGCCATTCGGGCCTACGGCACTTTGAAGGTCACGTCAACACATTTACACCACGCTGAAGTCACATTCTGTAAATGAGAGAGAGGTTGAAAAATGCATGTTACATAATACTCTCCCGATGTCATTTGAATGCAGTGAATTGGATCACAGAGGGAGTAACACCTAAAAAACAAAGTGGTGGTTACTTGTGCACAGGTGGGAGTCTTTTTTCATGCCACTTACCTATCAGCTCCATGGCCAGGGTTGACATCATACGTACACATATTAATACCACAAAACATCAGTTGGATTTGGGGGGGAAGCAGGCATGAAGTTATGTCGCCCCCTAGCGGCTGTGAAGTGACCACCAATACAAATCGAATCAAAATTGGCGCCTCGTGTTTGACGTAAAGGAGGGTTTTCCAACCAGTGAGGCACGTACCGGTGCCGGGTCAAAACCAAGTACATGAAACCTTCGTCAACATTGTTGCTCACGTTTCACTCGGCGAGAGAAAAAATGTGCAAACTCATACTGTGTCCTGAAGACGTATTGAAAAGGGGTGGGTAGATGAACGATCATTTTAAATCTGACACTTGAACAGCAATTTTCAGAGGCTTTGTTGGTCTCCGTCCAAAGCACCTCTTTACGATGAATGAATGTCTAAAGTGGACTGGATCAGCCCTTGTGTGGACATCATACTTCACCAACACTCCCACAAGATGGCGCCACACTCTGAATTATAGGATACAAATGACACCCCCAGGTACAGTATATTCTTTCTTATTCCCTATTCCCTCAATCACTCACATCCTTATTCAACTTGCCATTACCGCCCCCCCCCCGCCACTCCCACCACTCACCCGAGTCCTGTTTTGAGGCGGTTGTCTTTGCACTTACCTTGGCCCTCCTGATTAGAACCCAGCAAGTGTTGGGGCCCACAGCGGGAGGGGAATGGCATTTCCAGGTGAAGAAAAAAACCCCAAAACAATCACAGACTGAATAATAACCAGGCTGAATATTTTGCTTGCCTGAACGGTGGGATTAGCCTTTGGCCACCAAAGGAGATCCGATTCGGTTTTCCGAGCGTGAATACAAGAATCTGTTCTGGTGTAGCAGTAGATGTATAATGTATGCAAGTTCGTAGCCCTTGCTGTGCCTTTTGCACAAAGACTGATGGAATTACACAGATAACAAACAGGGATTTATGTTGGTGAGACACAAACTAGCCCACAAGATACTCACGATGCTGTAATGTCCATTCAAAATTGCGGCGTGTAATCCCTGAGCATCCTTAAAGCTACGATTAGCCATGCCTTCACTTGCCTCCAGTATTTACGGTTTATAGTGCACTGTAGGCTTGGTGGTTCAGTACGGGGAAGCGAGAACAAACTGCAGGCAACGTTCGGTTGCTGTTAACTTTCCTTGTACAATACAGTTTGACATGCACGATTGATCACAACAGTCCTGCCTCGAGGCGAGAAAATGAAACCAGCCAATGGATTTGACAAAGAAGAAGAATGCAACCAGTACAATAAATCTTCTCTTTGTGGTATACTTAAAAAAAAAAAAAAAAAAAAAACGTTTCAAAGTTTAGTAGGACAGTATTACCTCTACTTACGAAATTAATTAGTTCCGGAAGAAATTTCTTAACTTGATAATTTTGTAAGTAGAGACACGTTTTCCAAGTGAATGCCCTAACATGTTCCAAGCCCCCCAAAATTCTGACATAAATGTTTTATGAAGCATAAAAATGCGTCACAATATGTAACAAATACGTGTTACAATTAGATTATTGTACAATGAGAGTTGTGCATAATGTAAAAAACTAAAAATAAAGAAAAAAATGATGGTCATTTAACTTTGCGTCCTCCTCGTTTTTTGCCCTCTCTAGTTCATGTTCTCGCTCAGAAGTGATTTTTGCCTGCCGTTTTGTAAAGAACTGATCCAAGGACGTTTGCTTTTGTCGGCCTTTAACAATTCTTTTGAAAGTATCCAAGGCAAACATCAGCATAGTGAGCGATCTCCAGACTGGGGAACACTTTTTCTGGATATTTAACATTTACGTAAAACTATCGGAACGCCTCATAGCCTGAGGGGCGAATGACGAGGACGTTGCATAGATTGGGAATTTCTCCATTGTGAGACAATCTTATCTTCGACACAAATCGATCTATCTACACATACGGTAGAGGCCCCTCTTAGCCAACGGGATGCCAGGAAGATGCTAGGTAATAGCCAATGGCAGAGCAACTACAAGTATGTTGCGTTCAGGAAACTCGGAGCGCCGACAAGCAGCCCATTCTGTATTTTTAGCTTTTGTATCTTGAAATGTCTTTCGTAACCGGAGGCAGTATTTTCCTGTTGAGGCGTTTTGTAACTTGAAAATTTCGTATGCGCGGAGACACTGCACACTTGACAATGGCGCCATCTTACCTTTAGTAGCAGGAGCAGATCTATCAGTCTGCATTCACAGATAACCCACATCCCTCTTTATCTGGCCCCTTCCACCTCCGTGGAAAGAGGGTCTTATGAAGACAAATGACAGCGCTCGGGCTTGCCGCGGTCGCTTTTTCATCGGTTTCCTTCACAGCATGTGTGGGGAATTCCTGCTCAATGCCTCGGAGAACCGGCGCTGACAGCTCTCACGGCATCATTATAGCGAAAGAGCGCGGTTGATTTGGCGGAGGCGAATTAGGAAGGCTACTCTGAAGCATGACGCTCATCAACGTTTAATCATGGAGGAAATTAATTAGAAATCTAAAGGGGCTCTTCTTCCATAATCAACATTATTGAATGTTGTCTTTCAGGACCTCCGAGTTGACGTGATGTGTCAATTCCGTTTTAATTAGACATCATCGTACCTCTTTAGGCGACTGTTGTTTGCGGTGTCGGCGGATGAGATTGTATTTCATAAAAGCTCATTTATATTTTATTTCTGGGTTGCTTTTGTTTGAGATTTTTACAAGAAGCTTTATTTATTTATTAAATAAATCTTGAAGCACTCATTTCAATTCAAATAGTTTCCACTGGAATCCGATCTTCATTTTAAAAAGTGGTTTCAACTGAAATACAGTCAAACCTCGGTTTTCGAACGTCTCTGTTCTCGACCAAGTCGGTTTTCGACCAAAAATTTCGAGTTTTTTTTTTATGCCTCGGATTACGACCGAAAATCGGTTCTCGACCAAACTGAGCGCACTTGAATGCGCCACTTGACTCCTCTCGCCTTCCTTACACGATGAAGTGACGTGTCCTTGGCTAGCTTTCCTTTGTGAGCAGACGTGTTCAATAAAGATTTTTTTAAAAAAACGAGCGGGGTTTCGGTTTTCGAACAAATCGGTTTTCGAACAGCCTTCTGGAACAGATTATGGACAAAAACCGAGGTTTGACTGTATAATGTAGACGGCACACATTTAACCCTTTCAGGGACAGCGGTTACTACAGTGGACAGCTTATCATGCCATCAGGTTACAGGGTGCATGAAAGGGTTAAAGTGTGTGAAGTTGGACACGAAACACACACATTTATAATGAATAATAAATTTAATCGGCGCCTTGAAATTTGAATTGATTCAACGTTTTGTTGGCCAGCGCACACCCATGAATATAGTGTCGATTTGCCCCCCGTGCATCATGAAGGTAAAATGGCTTTGAGATAAATCATCAAGCAGCCTTCTCCTCTTGTTTTTCTCTCCGCCTCCTCGAGTAAAGCCAAGTATGTTTATATTTATTCATCAGCACGTGTTGGCGTGTACATACTGTATACATGAATGTTTTAAGACTGAATGGGACCGCTTGGTCCCAGGGCCGGCCGGCTGCATTATTCAAATCGAGATAAAAGCTTTCACGCTCCGGATTTCTGTGATACTGCTTCACCTCCAGTGCTGTTGCAAACACACACACACACACACACACACAAAGACTCCTCAGTCGGCATCTGATAATGCGCCGCATGATCGTTGCTAGCAAAAGTCAGCACGTGTGAAGGCCAGAATGACCCACGCGGGGTTTTCTTTTTTGAAATTTTTTTAAGGTTGATGAGGTCAGCGTTTAAACTGAGGTAACATCAATTGCAGTACATTTCAATGCGCAAAGTTGTCGACAAAGATGTAAACGTTCGGTATGCGGCATGCAGGTAGCGTAACTGAATGATTACTCATCATGATATTTTGCCTTTTATTTCTGCCCCGATTTGGTGATCGCCATTTTGGATCCTTCCGACCCTCCCTCTTTATTTTTGCTAAAGTTGTTCGGCACCAACCCAAGTTGACAGCGTGTTGGGATCGCAGGCTGGGTTATTACAAATCCATACCGAGGTTGAGTGGCATTTGTTGTCCCCAAGTCTCTATTGAGATTCTGGAAAAAGCCAAATCTCATTAACAGGAAACCACACGGCAGCGACCTCCAAATGGCAAAGCTCATAAGCGTCTTAAGACCCAATTAAAGCAGGTGATTAACATCCATCAATGGCCACTGATACATAGATAAGCGACTTTGGCCTCCATCTTGAAATTGCTTACAAACGATTGTAAAATAGGCAATAGGAAATTCCATTCAAATGAAGCGGCAAACAGCGACGAATGGGAGCTTGGCACCCCCCCCCCCCCCCCCCCCCCCCCCCCCCCCCTTGGCA
>CAAKHF010011884.1:0-20512 GCA_901007745.1 Hippocampus kuda
TTGGGGGGGGGGGGGGGGGGGGGGGCTGTTATGATTGCTAGCGTTAGCTTCACGCTAGCAAAACCTTGTTGCTCCGTAGCGCTCTGAACAGTGGAGCTTGTTGGCCCCCCCTAAAGACCAACTATTGTATTACAACGCTTGTCAAAACGAGTCATGCAGTTCTAATAATATACAGTTACACATAAAGTATTAAAAACATCGTATTTTAACAATTTTAAAGATACATTTGGCAAAAATAAAAAGACACACACAGTCACAATTTCATTAAAACATTTTATTCATAAGTCATGTAGACTAAGCTTTGGATTGAGGTAAACAATTTAAAAAATCTTAAAGACATCGTAGTAGTGTTTTTTTTCCCCCACATCTGGTCCAGTTACCCAACTTAAATTAAAAACAACTTCTTATTGTTTGTAGATCATTGGACTGAGGTAATGTAAAATTAAAGTCCATCCATCCATCCATTTTCGAATCCACTTATCCTCACGAGGGTCACGGGCACAATGGAGCCTATTCCAGGTGTCTTTGGGCAGTAGACGGGGTACACCCTGAACTGGTTGCCAGCCTATCGCAGGACACACGTAGACGAACAACCATTCGTGCTCACATTCACACCTAGGGACAATTTAGAGTGTTCCATTAACTTGCGTGTATGTTTTTGGAATGTGGGAGGAAACCGGAATACCCGGAGAAAACCCACGCAGGCATGGTGAGAACATGCAAACTGCACACAGGGAGTACCGGAGCCGGAATCGAACCCTGCACCTCTAAATTGTGAGGCCAGTCGACCATGTCGCCCTATAATTAACATTTATAAACATATTGAGCACGGTTCATTTCCGTCCCTCAGCTCTTTGCCTTCGGATCAGGTCGCAATACAGTCCGCCTCGGCCCAGCAGTTCCGTGTGAGTTCCAGCCTTAAAAAGTTTTTCCAAATTATAGTCAGACGACTGAAACATCTGCATAGTTTCGTGAACAACAATTACTTGACTGCAGACAATTTTTTCACCAATTCATGCTGAGAACATTCGGCCATACTCACTTCTACAATGCGCCCGTTGCTCATGACGCAGATGAGGTCAGCCGCCTGGATGGTGCTTAGGCGGTGGGCGATGATGAGCACAGTACGGCCCCGGGTGGCCAGGTCCAGAGCCTCCTGAACCACACGTTCCGACTCAGCATCTAAGGCGCTGGTGGCCTCGTCCAGCACCAGGATGCTCGGATTCTTAATGAGGGCCCGGGCGATCGCGACACGCTGTTTCTGGCCTCCTGATAATGTCACACCACGTTCGCCTGGGATGTAAAGGGGATACATTATGAACAACTTTAATGGCTTGTATAAAGATAATACGGTCTCTGGAATGCATACCCACTCATTTAGTGCAAAATTAAACAACCAAGTGAATCTTCTGCCTGCCTCTTCCTGACAATGTGCCGGTGAGTGAGCAGTTATTTATACAATAGTCACAACTTACCACATGACTATCTAGCCTGGGTTAAAATCCTGAGCCACTTTCAAGTTATGGCTTCAGTCCGGCCACCAGACTACACACAATCTGACATATTGTAATGAAAAGATGCCCACATCACTTGTTAAAATTTCCTTGACGACCATGTCAGAGCAAAACGGTAAGCAGAGCTGCATTGAGCAAGCTGTCATGTGAACAAAAGGGGACATGGTATTAAGATCTCGTACCGAGCACGGTGTTGTAGCCATCTGGGAAACTTGTAATGAAGCGGTGAGCATTGGCTTGCTTGGCAGCCTCAAAGACTTCGGCGTCGGTGGCCTCGGGCTTCCCGAAGCGGATGTTCTCCATGATAGACGCTCCAAACAAAACAGGCTCCTGCGGACGAGAACGTGACGCAGTTCAAATGAAACTCATTATGTGAGGCCATTGTAACAATTGTCTTTCGCCATTAAGTGGTCATGTACAAATACAAACTCACTTAAGGGTGCCCCACCTTAGGCAGGCATTGATAACTGAGCCGAATTTTAAGATTTTTTTTCTCTCTATTAATTAATGTTAGCAAAGGCCCAATAATTTTTCCCAATGGATAAAAAAAAGGCACCTAATTAAAGAGACATTTATTTATTCAATAATTGGGCTTCTGCGAGCATACTACAAAATTTGAATAAAAGATAAATTTTCTTTTACTTGATTGATAAATCCAATAACTTGTCCCCTGAGCCAGCAAAGATCAAGGGTTCGAATGTCGAGTCCGTCCAACATTACCACCCCACTCGTCGGGTCATAGAAACGCTCCAATAAGGCTGCTACTGTGGACTTGCCTGAAATTAATAATGCATCATGCACATTATTGTACAGTTTGCATCAACCTGTCTCATTATATTGTTCATTATGAAATTACCTCCTCCAGATTCCCCGACAATGGCGATTGTTTTGCTAGGTGGCAATGTTAGGTTGAACCTGTCCAAAATTATATGGCCTGGTCGTGTTGGATAGCTACAAATATAAAAATCACAAAAAAATAAAAACAGACCCCAAATGGTACAGTTGAAAGTTTCTGTTCACGAAATGTCCAAATGAAGGCTACAACCTGAATGAAATGTTGAGAAAATCAACTCTTCCTGCCAGAGAATGATACGGGATGCGCCCCCCGCCGGAAAGAGGAATGGTAGGCTTCAACGACAAATATTCAAAAACACGAGCACCGGCGCTTGTTCCTCTCACCATCTGGAGAGAACAGGTGGAAGCAACGAGAGCAAACCAAAGGCAACAAGCTACTTATCCTGTATTTTATTAGATTTGACTTACTTGTCCAAAAAGGATAGATATACTGGCTAAGGACCTAATAATTGCAAAAAAAAAAAAGAAAAAGGTTAAAGTCACTCTGATTGAAGGCATATTCATCAGATGAGATGCATCTTTTACCTCTGCACCGTCTGGGAAGCAACCAAGAAGGACATGAGGTCTCCAGGTGACATTTCATTGCTCGAAATGAGAGTTCCCCCAGCAAAAATAGTTCCCAGAACAATGCCTGCATCAACATATTAAAAAAAAAAAATTGCGACAAACTTATTATTTTTTCATTGGTGAAAATGAAGACTCACAGTTGAGGGCGATGTTTGAAAGTCCCTGGAAGACAGCAATTCCAGTCCCAAGATTTTCATTCATTTCACAAGACTTTTCAACTTCATACGCGTACAACCTGGGAGATAACATGGTGGAAATGGAAGAATTTTATCTGAATACATCTCACAGCTTTGAGTACATCAAACACGTTTCACTTACTGTAGCTCCCGCTCCTCCATGGCAAAGGCTTTCACTGTCCGTACATTACCTAGAGCCTCATCCGCCACTCCGGTGGCTTTAGCAACCTTTGTGGTAACATACAATAGTTGCGATACATTTCTCATCTGATTTAAACAAGACATATGCGACTATGGCTGGATTTACACTCCAGGTCCAAGTGCCTCATTCCGCTCATGCTGCCATGACGCATTAGAAAATTGTTCCACTTGAGAGCAAAGAAAAAAAAGGAAATGGGTGTCACTTGAACACTGCAGTGTTAATCTAGCCTGTTTAAGAAGTGGAGAAACAGCCTCGCCTCACCTGTTCTTGAGCCAAACGGGAAAGTCTGCGGAGGAATGAGCCGATGAGAGCCCCTGCCCCTACTAGACAGGGGAGCACCACCACGGTCAAGCCTGTGAGTTTTGGGGAGATGATGTAAAGCGACACAAAGCATCCGACTGTCTGTGTGATACTCCGCAGACCCTGAAATCATCAGCAAAATCCACAAATTAGAAATGCCAAAGGCAACTTTGACCAATTTCAAATGCTGCATTTCTTGATATTGTGGCCTCCACGTTAATGTACGCTGTTCCCCAATTACACGACAGGAGCATCATCTGATGCACAGATGTCAAACTCAAAGCACGGGGGCCACCACATCATTTTAAGTGACACACGAAGGTAAGTCATAAGCACTGACTTCATGTTTCTTGCAAAATACAAAATTGCAAATCCCAATTTTGGTCCTCTGAGCGAAACTAAAATTACCATGTGGCCCGTGACAACAATTAGTTTGACACCCCTGATCGAATGGAGCAAATGAACCACATGCTGCCCTCACACCATGCGTGGCATCTGTAAAGCTGAAATTTCTGCGGACGTTGAAAACAAGAAACGAAGTAAATAATCAGGTGGACAAAGTTTTCAGCTATACGCCAATTATTTATAGTGTAGATCAACACCTATACACACATCTACAGCATGATAAAACTAACATTTTAAAAAGTACAATTAAGTGAAACCTCAACTATATGAGGGAACTACGCAGACTTATTTATGGCAAGGGAAAAGGAAGGCGTTAGCAGAACGATACTGCCACCTCGTGGTATTTTATTGGTATTGACTTTATTTCAATTGCTCCAGCTCACACAGCAAGCACCCTAATGAAGACAAACACTCGAGAAAATGGGTGAATGTATAAATGAGGGGAAACAAGGTAATGTTTACGTTGTACCTGAGAGATGACCAACTTAAAAGAAGACTTGAACTCCTGAATGTCAGCTGTTAAGCGATTCACCAGTTGTCCAGTTTTGTTAGCGTCAAAGAACGCCACGTCTTGCCTGAGAGACAAAAAGTATCTCAATGACGGGACAGGTGGTTTAAGTAAAAGAACACTTAGGAAAAACACCTCAGTAGTGACGCAAAAAGGGTTTTCCTCATGTCGGCCGCCACCCTTTCTCCGACCCTTGAGAGCAGGATGATGTAGCCGCTTGTTAACAAGCCCTGTCGTACATTTCCAGTTCTTAAAGCAATTACAGCAGTGTCATACATGGATCATTTGTTCAAAATGTTTACTTACTTGGATGCCGTACAGTCCAAGCAATTTAAAAGCGGGTCCTCTTATCTCACGGGTATAATTCCCAGTATGTTCTCTCAGGTAGTGTGCCACGACATTCACCAGCTCCCCCAGCATTAGAGGGATTTGAATGTTTAAAAGGGCTGCACCAAAAGCCAGCTGAAAAGAAAACAATACAATAAATTGATTATAACGCCATAAATGATTCATCCGATTTACGTGCACTGGCTTACCACGACAGCACATGTGAGCGCAAACAGCTGAGGCTTCACAAACTCCCACAGAATGTGCCATTTGAACTCTGGATTTTTGTTCACAGTCTCTACTGGGATGTTGTTGTTCACATCTGCCTTGCAGTACGCGGTGTGGCAAAACAGTCGCCCGGACACCGTAAGCACAGCTGGTGTGAAGATGAACCTCAGTGTCACACCAGAGCGTTTGGATGCTTTCGTGGCTGACTGTCGCAGAGCTCTATGAGCCACGCTCCACAAGCGACTGACGACATTCTCATGTTTACGTGAGACACACAAACCATTGGATCCCAAAGATGAATGCAATCTGTATACAAAATGAAATGTTAGGGCCCCCAAAATAGCCATACATTGTCTATAGCAATTGTCCCAATAAACTGAGAAGCTGATTAGCAGCTACTAATGAAATAATAATTATTTTTGGCTATATGCCAAATATTTGTACTGTAGATCACTACGTATATACAAAACTACAACATAATAAAATAATTTTTACAAGTACAATTAAGTGGAACCTCAACCATATACTAATTCTTCAGTGATTATTATTCTATTAGTAGTTCATAAACTGTAATTAACTGAACAATTTCTAATAGTTTCTTGATTATTTTGTATTGTTAATATTGGCTTACTTTTACACACTGGCCTTGATTGATAATTACTTCACTTGAAATTGACGAAAAGCAAAATGAGACAACTGAACATGTTCGACTGGATGGCTATAATTTACTTCTATTTTTAATTAGTTAATTACAATTTTATATCAAATTTGCACCATACATAATAATTTAAATCTTGTAACAATTACAACGAACAAAAACTAATTACATTGGAAGTTTAAATAAAATAAAGAAGCAACGTGCATACAAGCCTGTTATCGACTAAGCAAAACTGGTTGAAGGAGCAACAAGCTTTAAGCTGTCATAAGACCATGCTAGGGGGTCACATTACCCTACCGTGAATATTTCCATAAACCAGCCGTTTTATTACACTGCAGATGTAGCGACAGTGACTTCACTGGTGCGGAAAAGCTTACTCGCCACCAATACCACATGTTAACACCTATCTTTATAAAAACGAACACAAATTAGTTCATTATCTTGAGGCTACAAGCGCGCCGCCATATTGAAATTCACCCAGAATGCACTTCTCATGAGAGGCGGAGAGGTTATTTTTTTACCTTTTTAGTATCGGGCAATTCCTTACACACACAATTATATTACGTTTCTAAATTAAATTATGTGTCTTTTAATTTATTTTGGATTTCCGAAACAACATGACAAGGAAATCGCACAATCATTCGTTGAAAACTACAACAGTATAACGGAAGTTGTCACGTCCGAAACCTGTAGTGACGTTTGTTTGTGCAAGACAAAAACAGTGTGAACACACGTAATGTATGTTGTATTTTTGGAAGAGAACTGGCCGAACTTGAAGATTGGTCGATTCAACCAACGCGTTCGGGTTGAAAGTACGCGAGTCACCGTTGTGTATTCGCTGAACGGAGAGAAAAGGAGTTCGACACCAGCGGATGGACGGAGCGAGTCGGGAACAAAACAAACAGTGCACTCTGCATGACCACGCTCGACTGGCTGAATCATTCCCACACTAGCCGACAACTTCACACTCGCCGCGGGGCCATTTGATTGTGTACGGTTGGCGTATCACAACAATAACATTAACGGAATACTCCTCGGGGAGATTTTGAGCGTTACGTCACAAGCTGTCGTAAGTTGCCACGCTAAAGTAGCTTGTAGCTAGGCTGACTTGGAGTCTTCGAGTCGGTAGCTGAAGAATGTAGCCACGCTTTTGAAGGTCTTCATTTTGCACGGTGACACATAGTAGCTCCTTCTTCAGTGAGTTGAACGACTGAGTGGAGAATGTGAAGCACAACCATGGCCAACTTGGAAGCCTACCGGGAGTATCAGAGGATTGAGGACCTGGAGGAGGACTCTCCACCCGGGGAGGAGGACTTGCTGCTCCATGTGCCTGAAGGCCTGAAAGGTAAACAAACTAAATAAAGTGGCGTACCAGCTTTAAAAATCTCGCAGGGATGCTCTTTCCTTATCCTCTCATAATTTTTCCCGACATTTGTGTTGCAGATTCATGGCACCACATCAAGAACTTGGATAACTTCTTCACTCGAATATCCTGGTCTGTTTTTCTGTGACGTGTGCTATTGCATTGAGCATTATGGACGCATATTTACTAGTTAAGTCAGTGGAACCCCAAAGTGCAACAGAATCATTCCGTGCCGCCGGATGGCTTAAGATGTTCTAATTTAAAAATAAATAAATAAAGGAGACCTAACTGTCACCTTGATAGATAGATCAAGTATCAAGTACAACTTTATTGTCAAATGTGCTGTAACATACAGCACAGATGAAATTTCCTCCCTCTTCAACAGACCACAGTCAACAAGAGGAGCCGCTGCGGGTGCCCGCGCTGCCATCAAAAGCACACTTAACATAAAATGACAAAATAATACAACACAACACATAAAACAGACAGTCGTGCTATCTTCACCACTTTTCCTCCATTCACTTTGTTGTTTGAAGCAGTAATAGATGAAAGAGGAGCAAATCAAAGTGCCTAGTCACCAGTGGATCAAAGACATCATGCTGGAATGTGCACACGTCTGCTACAAGCTAAGCTAGATAGAAAATATTACAAATATGAAATTAAATGGATCTTTACTTGACAATTTTTAATTAAATAAAATAGAGGTCAACATTCATTGCAGTCAAAGTCTAGAATGAGATGATCAATGTGCAAAATGTTGACACTACAGAGTTTGTGGGAGGTGACATGGCATGGAAGAGGGAGGATTTCGTTTGTCAGTGGAGAAGGGCGATGACAGCTGCCTGTCACTGAAGCTGCTTTTTTGCCTGCAGGTAGTGCTCGGCAGTGGATGCTGTTGGATTGTCCATGATGCACAGAAACTAGTTACAGAGCAGCCAAACTCATTATTGTAGCCCATTCCGTGGCCCATTTTTTCACACATTTCCTCAGTGACTATCCCAATGTTAGCCTGATGAGCTGCAAGTTTTTTTAAGCATCTATTTCCCAAAACTATGGTTATACTCCAAAAAACTTTAACGTGTATAGAGCTTCATATTCGTTTGTTTTTTATACTTTTCATATGAATGTGCCATGTTTTCCCTTAACCTGTGTGTCCACATCTATCATTTTCATCAAAAGAATGGCTTTGCCTGCATGATGCTGTCAGAGTTCTTTGAACTTGTGTGAGTATGATATATTATAAATACTGTATTTGTGCATTCCAACAGGATGCGTTGTGTATGTTCAGACGGATGCTGCTGGTTGCTTTTGTGTTCATCACGGTTAAATATGCCCCCAGGCTTCAACATGAACTCCTTCCTGGATGAATTCAACACTTTTAATCATTGTTAAATATTTGACACAAGCAGAACTATGCTTGGATTTATGTTGACTTTTCCAATCTATTTCAATCATACACAGCACTTGACCTCCTCTCACGTATTGTTTATTTTCCATTCCGGCTGTCTGAGACTTTTTCTGTGCTCGACCAGTGGGGGCATGTCTATTTTTAGGTCTTGTTGGGCTGTTTGTCTGAATGTAGCCACGGGTTGCGTTAATACATGGCGTTATGAACTAATAACCGTACAGTGACAGCCCAGTGACTCATGATATTTAATACAGCATTGACTGTTACACTTGATTACCCCAACAATGCGTGTTGAGTTCAGATTCTCAAATCAATATTTGTCATCTACACTGATGGTATTTCTCCATCTATTTTTACCCATATCTCTGTGCTGTATTGAATGGTATCGACTTAAGTGGGGGGGGGGGCATGGACAAATTTGGTCGACAAAGTTTAGCCTTCGGAGTCACCTCGTTTAATGATGTCAACAAGAGGAGACACGGTTCTCCTTCTTTGGATTTTTTTGGGGGGGAAAAAGCACAGGCAGATCGATGCCAAGTCATGTGGTATTGAAGCTTAAAGTGTTCTTTTTTTGTGCTCAACAGTCAGTTTTTGTTCGTTGTCACGTTCACGACGTTCTTGGTCAACTGTGTGGAATATGACGTCCTGTTCGCCAACCGTGCTGTCAATCACACGGGGCCGGGCCACAACCCGTTGGACAGAAGCAAGGTCACCATACCCGATGCCCTTTTGCCCAGCCAGCAGTGCACTCAGATGTAAGAACCCATTTGTTACACTTCATCTGCCATAGTTTAGGACATTTTAAAGATGAATATTCTTGGCTTCCATCCATTGCCCGTACTTTTGAATTAATAGTTATTCTAGCAATGTTCTCCATTCTCTATTCTTCATGTTTTATTTAGTCAAGAAAATATGACTCTTCTCTTGGACTAGAACAACATTTAACCTGAAAAAAGTCAGAATTTGTTTTCAAAGTCTTAAAACCGTGAATGCTTTTGTGGCGCATTTTCAAATTGTTGGGTGCATTGTTGTCATCAGTAACTACACATTTCTAGTTTTAAACAGACTCAGACTTATAGTGAATACAAAAATTGAACTAGTCATACTTTGTTAAACAACTTTTTTTTGAGATAACGCAGGGTGTTGTGAGCAAGCCCGCACCCTTAGTAGAGGATAAGCGGTTCAGATAATGGGTGGATGGAAGTTATCATAAACACCACGAGGATGTCCACATTGTGGTCTTTGAAACTCATTTATTTCTGTCTTTTAAAGTCATGTTGTTCGAAGGAGGTTGTTCCCTTTATTTTAGTACCTTGTGATAGGTTTTCCTGTTGCGGCATTTAAGCGGTGATGACACTGTGAAGTTGTTATGTTGCACGTTCAGTAATTGATCCGTCTCAGTGAGATAAAAGTGGTCAGCCGAGATGCATTTTGGCTGCAGCTGACTGTCACATGAGACTTTGCTGGCAGGCTGTGAGGAACAAGCTCCGTTCGATGTTATCATATTTTTCATCCACAGTAGTCTCGCTTGTGTTTATTTTCAACAGTTTACACAAAGATCTAAAAAAAAAAAAGTCACGCAAAACTTCTTGGAACTCTTTGTGGGATCCTCTTGTTGAAGCTTTCTTAAGTTGCATAATCATAGTTGTGTCAGGATAAGATATGTAAATAGTTGTTTTGCTCGTTGTCGCTGAAGTGCAGGTCATTTTTCTTTCGCAAAATCATAAAACTAGGATTTGTGACGGTGACTGTCCAGGACTTGTCAAGTTAAATTCAAGTGTTCAAATGATAAAGATGCAATGGCTGAAATTGACTGTTTGGCTGTGTGACAGTGTAACTTTTTGTGATGCATATTTAATGATGATATATTGATATGCACCTGCTAGTTTCCGCTTAGGGTCGTTTGTAAATTTTAAGGTTTGGTTCTTAAAATTCAGACATCCCCTTTTGAGACATTATGACTTTTTATTTGAGAAATTAGAATTTTCTTAATATATTCTCCTGGCAATATGATATTTTCCCGAGACAATTTGTATTTTTCATCATAACACTAGGACTCACAATACAACTTAATTCTTATAATGTTACATTATTTGTACATAAAAAGTTATTTTTCTCTGAGCATTACTGTTTCATTCTTATAAAATTGTGGGGGGGTACACTAAAAATGACTATTTTATCACAAACATTTCTGACTTTTTGCTCAACCATATGATCCTTTTTTGTAACATTACAACTTTATTCAAAAAGATGACTTGCCCCATGATGACACTGTTATTCTCATAACATTACGACTTTTTCTTGTATACAATGTTATTCTTGTAAAATTACTCATTCTCGTAGCATGGTAACCTTTTACCTGAAAAAGCAGGGGGTTTTTTTCCCTCCTCCATCCATTTTAGGCTTATTCTTGTAGCATGATGATTTTTCACTCAAATTAATGACCCTCCCAAGCTTGCTAACTTTACGACATTATTCTGCCTGCCACTTGGAAACATATAGCTAAGATTATGCATTATCTGTAAACTGTCTTTGTATGTTTTGTATGTCTTAATGTCTACCTTCAGCATCCAAGAGAACAGTTGGATCATATTTCTTCTCATCATGGCAGCCATCTTCTGGCTCTATCGACTCATCAAGGTCATTTGCAACGTCCTGAGCTACTGGGAAATCCGGCAGTTCTACATTAAAGCGCTGAAGATCAGAATGGTACACATGGATTCATGAGTTGAGATGTTAAAGGAGACATTATGTTGTTTCTTCACAATTTCAAACAACTCCCAATTTGCAATGTTCGTGACATGATTCTGTCAAAATAACCCAAGGAGCAAGAATTATCCTACACTTTACACAATCACATTACACACATCTCTTTTGAAGACAGTAAAAGCATTTCACTTTTTATGTTGTTGTATCCACTCCTCCTAGTTTGCACATTTGCTAATGTGCAAATTTGAATCCTCTGCTTCATTGTCCCAGGATGAACTATGCAACTTCACATGGCAGGAAGTCCAGGACCGTCTCATCAGCCTGCAGCGAGAGCAGCAAATGTGCATCCACAAGAAAGAGCTGACAGAACTGGACATCTATCACCGCATCCTGCGCTTCAAGAACTACATGGTGGCCATGATCAACAAATCCCTGCTTCCCGTGCGAATACAGCTCCCCCTAGTGGGCGATGTGGTCTTCCTCACGCAGGGCTTAAAGTACAACTTTGAGCTCATCCTCTTCTGGGGCCCGGGCTCGCTGTTCCAGAACAAGTGGAACCTGCACCCCAAGTACAAGCGCAGCGGCAATCGGCTGGAGCTGGCGCAGCAGCTCAGCAGGGTCATCCTGCTCATGGGCGTGGCCAATCTGCTGCTTTGTCCTTTCATACTGGTGTGGCAGGTGCTCTACGCATTCTTCAGTTACACAGAGATCGTCCGCCGCGAGCCCGGAAGTCTGGGCGCACGTCGCTGGTCTCTCTACGGAAGACTGTACCTGCGCCACTTCAATGAGCTGAACCACGAGCTGCACGGACGCTTGGGCCGAGGCTACAAGCCCACATCCAAATATATGAACTCCTTCACGTCGCCGCTGCTCACAGTTCTGGCTAAAAATATCGCCTTCTTCTCGGGCTCGGTGTTGGCCGTGCTCATTGTGCTGACTGTCTACGATGAAGACGTCCTGACAGTGCAACACATTCTGACTGGCATCACAGTGCTGGGGGTGGTTATCACCATCACCAGGTGGGTTGTTTGATCCTTGTGTCCAATGCTTCTGCGTACACATTAGTAAACACCAACATTTGTTTTGTCCGACACAAGGTCCTTCATCCCAGACGAGCATATGGTTTGGTGCCCAGAACAGCTGTTGCAGTGCATGCTGGCCCACATCCACTATATGCCGGACCACTGGAGGGGAAGTGCTAACAAGAGCGAAACCCGTGACGAGGTGGCACAGCTGTTCCAGTACAAAGCGGTGAGTTCAGGAAACCTCGCTGGTTGAGTGCAGCCTTGTCACACTTTCTATTCAATTGAGGATGATTTTTTTTTTATTCGGATTGTCGGGTAATTCTGATCACTTGGCATGCATAGCTTTCGTTTCTTGCAATGTCGTGTATCACCAAATGACGACGACACAGCAATCGAGTCATATTTGGAGTAAAAATGTTAAACTGTAAAATTGCACGAAGATATCCATACAAAACAATCAAATGACAATGCTCGTGTAATGCGTTCATTTCACTCATTCCAAAGTTGTTGGCAGCCACCCATCTCATGTACTGTTTTTAAGCACACTAAACTGTTCTCTGCTGGGATCAGGTGTTCATCCTGGAGGAGCTGCTCAGTCCTATCATTACGCCCTTTATTCTCATCTTCCTGCTGAGGAACAAGTCCCTGGAGATCATCGACTTCTTCAGGAACTTTACGGTGGAGGTGATTGGTGTGGGAGACATCTGCTCCTTTGCACAGATGGACATCAGACGCCACGGGAATCCAACTGTAAGCAGGACTCAAGCAGTACACACATACAGAAAACTAATTTGTCAAAGTTGAACTTTTTTTTTCCCACCAGTTATTTGAGCAAAGTTTGAACTACCTATCTAAACTATATTATTTTAGTTTTTATAACTTTATTGGTTGAGTATTTTGGGTACTACCATCTTTAATATACTTCTCCTCTTAGCTGCTTTGTGAAAAGTTGTCACCTTATGTTTTTTTAATGTGTCCAGCCTGTAATTGGTTGATGGCTGTGTCACAAGGGAGGCAGCGTTGCCTGCTGTGTTTGGGCGCAGTGCCTTTGGCATAAATAACAGTGCATGACTTCCTCAGTATGTCTGAGCCAGGTAAATTTATTTACCTCAGCTTGCCAAAGACCCTGGCTCATGTATATATTTTTTTCTTTTAGATGAGATGGAAAGAGGAATCAAAAAATACGGTTTCAATCACGTACACGTTGTCTTTGCATTGTTATGTTCCTAATTGGAAACGGATTTATGTAGCTTCGCCTCAGCGACTCATTCTGTCCTACATTCCGACCCTCGGTATCACCAGTGTTTCAGACCAAATTTCCACCTGTTGTCACCACGAATTATTACATTTTAACTGGCTGTTGCGTTCATTTCTCTACTATGTTTCACCTGGACATGACTTTCCTCCTCACGAGGTTTGCTGATTGCTGATTTTCCCTAACGCTAAAAATCATAAACGCTACTTTGAAGTGATAGGAAACTTTTATTTTAATATACACGACATGCTTGGATGTGACTGCAAAGTAGTGGTAGGTGAGAGTGTAGCCAGACAGGATAGTTTGGTGGTGTGTAGAGTGACTCTGGTGGTAAGGAAGATGAAGAGAGCAAAAGCAGAGCAGAGGACAAAATGGTGGAAGCTGGAAAAGGAAGCGTGTCGCATGACTTTTAGGAATGAGTTGAGACAAGCACTGGGCGGCCAGGATGTGCTTCCAGATGACTGGACAACTACAGCTAATGTGATCAGGGAGACAAGGAGGAAAGTACTTGATGTATCATCTGGAAGGAAAGTACATAAGGAGACCTGGTGGTGGAATGATCTGATTTGATCTGTTTCTTCTTAGGTAGTTGCTTTCCTGTGCACTGCTACTGATAATAGTGCCTCCTTAGTGGCGCAACACTGCGACTGCAGTTAAAATATGAAGCTGCTGCAGAGGGACATCAATCCCTCAATCAGCAGAGCTGGAGTAAACACCAATATCAATCGGTTTGGCTGGGGGTCGCACAAAATTAACTGGAGGCGGTCACCACACATTTTTGAACACAGGAAAACCCCCGTGGGCAATTATGTTCTTTTTTTCCTTCCCAAACGAGCTACTATTTGTGTTGTGTTTTTATTACAAGTCTCACAAGTCATTCACCACAAATGACAAGGAGTAGACCAAATAAGCAGACAAGCAATCGAGCTTCTATTACTGCTTTAATTATTTCTCATATCATTGTATTTTCCGCCAGTGTGGTTGTGCTGTGTTACCGTGCTGCCTCTTACTGGTCTGGCTTGATATTACACGTATAAGCTTTCAGGGAGGAGTCTTGTTGATGGACAAATTTGTTAAGCGTGTTATTTTGAGTACACCACGCATTGTAAGAGCATTAAGCCTTAAGCACACATGATTATTTTTTTACCTGCCATGTGTTAGGATGTTAAAAAGCAGGATGTGTGTAGACACAGTTCATTACCCCTCCACACAGTCTACACACACAGGTACTAATGCAGTGTTTCTCAAATAGTGGGGCACGTCCCCCTGGGGGGGCGCGAGGCTCCGTCAGGGGGGGGTGGGGCGCGTTTGACCTCGGGGAACATGCTTTTTTATTTTTTTACTGTCCTAAAATAACTTGCAGTTGCACCTCCACTATGTTAGGGGGCAGTGGCGCTCTCATTGGCAGAGTTTGCGCAGGGAGCACTCTCAGGGAGGAAATATGACGAGGCGTATGTAGAGCTTGGCTTCAATGTGCCTGCAGTGGCAGACGAGGCAAGGTGTATGTGCTTACTTTGTTTAAAAATTTTGGTAGCGGACAGAATGAAGCCAAATAAATTAAGGCCTCACTTAAAGACATTACACCCCAATCACGCTGATAAGCTGCTTGAGTTTTTTTCAGCGGAAACGTGCCGAATATTGCCAACAATCCTGCCGCTTTGTGACTGCTACTTCAGTATAATAATACAGGTCCCGGCTACACATTGAGCAGGAGCCGAGAGTTGCTGTGTCCTGCTTCAAACCTTGCTTCGAAAAGCTGTGCATTGCAAAATGTGCTCATTGTAGTCATTAATCCAGACATCATCCTTATTGATAAAAATAAAAAAAAAAAGCACAAATTCTTTTATATATTTTTGTTTTGCTGGTTAAAGTTTTTTTTATTATATTGTGCTCCTGAGATAATTTTGGTGATTAGTTTGATTATTATTAGTGATTGAGTTTATGTCATTTTATTTTTCAGTATCGTATGGTTTGACATGGTCAGTCAAAAAATATTTATTGTTCAATTAAGGATTCAATGTTACTTTTGAATTTCAGATGCATTTTAAATCTTTTCTGTTCCAGTTACTAAAGCTATTCTTTGTTGTAAGTTGGTCCATAAAGTTGTTCCATATTTCTTTTTTTATTCTCTTATACGTTAATAAGGATACAGTGTTATGCAAAGGTGTATAGACAATTTTATAGACAAATGATACTATTTATAGCCGTGCGGGGGGGGGGGGGCGCGAGATGTTTTCCTCTTCCTTGGGGGGGCATGACAGAAAATAATTGAGAACCACTGTACTAATGAAATATTTTAACACGTATGATGGTTTTGCAGTGGCTGTCCGAGGGCCAGACGGAGGCGTCGGTGTACCAGCAGGCCGAGAATGGCAAGACGGAGTTGTCGCTCATGCACTTCACCATTAAGAATCCACACTGGCAGCCACCGCTGGATAGCTCGGTGTTCATCAGCCACCTGAAGGAGAAGGTGCAACATGACGCGCAAGGCGGTCCTTCCACGCAGCTTCTGCTTTCTGAGGCTCCTCTGTGTACCTCTCTGCAGTCCAACGAGTCTGCTACCGGGGTGAAAAATCCTGCAGACAAACCCAGTCCATTTCTGTGTCGCCGTTATAAATTATTTCACCACATCGCTGTTATTGTTCCCAGCCTGAAAATCTGCTGGCCAGCGTCCTGGCGCACCCTGTTCTCACCGCGTCAGGACTACAAGGCAGAGATCACCGCTTTATCCCACCAAGTACGGCAGCATCAGCCGCCGCCAGTGTCCTGGCCTCTTTGTCCACTTCCCAGCTGCTGCACACTGGGCGGGGACACGCGCAACGCAACCAAGCTTCCTCAATACATCAAGAGAGCACCATCTACCACAGTGATCGAACCATTCTCGACAGGTACCAAACAGACCTCAAACATTGCGTGATGTATAAAAGAAATTGTATTATTCTTTAGTTTATTTAGGACAGTTACAAGAGTTAAATTATAGCCTTGTGTATGTTCACATTCACAAGACTAGAAGACTTGCTCTGTAAGAAATTGCATTTTGAACAAGTCATTCTTAGCCACGGCTGCTATATTGCCATCACGACTTATTCTTGATGCGGTGTTGTTGTTATTTTGGAACTGGTTCAAATCCCAGAGCAGATGAAATTCACCCCGATGGATTCCCACTGGATATGAATGGAGGGTGTGTGCAAAGCCATACAGGCTAATTTTACTTTATGAACCCAAATGCTCACCAGTTTAAAGCAAACGGCAATCCAGCCATCCCATCATATTTTTACTCAGAGAGGAAGCATTTCATCAGCAAGCTGTTGAATTGCACTTGTCAAAAAGTGCAGTGGTGTGGCGCATGACGTGACCCAACACAAATACCTCCCACTCCCATGTTGACAATTTTGTTGAGTGAGTTTGTGCTGATTATCAGAAGCTCATTTTGGCAACACTGTTAAGACGCACGCCACCTCTTGTTACCTTTTGTCTTCAAAATTCTGCACTCCAACCGTAGCTTGACAATGGCAGCTCTTGGAGCCCAGCTATACGCTAATTGATGGAGAAACTTGGTGAAGCTATAGTTATTATGTAACTAGCCCCGCTGTTATGTAACAGTGTGGCAGAAGTGCGAAATGTCTCGCTGGCAGATATGACGTGCCTGCTGATCTGCAGATAACTCCAGATTTATTTGGTGGTTTAATTACACTTGATGGCTGGGCAGACACAAATGTTATATGATCGTTGAAAGGCAATTAAAAAACATGAATGCTCCACATTTGAAATGTTTTGTGTTTCTATTAGTATGTCATTCAGTGATAGCCGTTTAAGGAGCAATGCGCTGCACTCGGAGTTTGCCTCAGCAGAGATGAGCCTTCACGCTATCTACCTGCACGAGGTAATTTTTCTCTTGGGTGTCACATGTTCCAATTCACTGACACAAGGGCACTTGCTCGCCTTTTACTGACACCATTCTGTCTCTTCAGCTCCACCAGCAGACGTCGCACCCGCAGAGAAGTTCGGGGCTTTGGCATAGCACGGTGCCAATGACTGAGCTACATGGCAACACTGGTAATTTCAACACTGGTCAGGTCTTAAGACTACAAATGAGCAGAGCAACGAAGGGCTTTAAATGGGAAGTTGTGTGTAGAGCAAAATCTTGAAAATGTTGGTTGAACTCTGGAAATTTCTTCTCGGATATTTCTTGAGGTCTTCACTCTATTGAGACATAAGGTGAAAAAGTCTTACAGGCATGTCGTAGGGTTTTGCAATAGAGAGCAAAAATACAAGAGATATTTTTGTAGTTGGTGAGTTCATTCAAACTGAAAATTTTCAGGTTTCCTCGCCCACGTTGGTTCTACGCCATCTTTGGTCACACCGGTGCATCTTGGTGGGTGGCGAGAAGAAGAGGAGGATGAGGAAGGTGAAGAAGAGATAAATAATGGATCTACTTTGAAACAGGACACCAGGACTCTTTGAAGTGCCTTATGACATAAGGTGTGTGCTCTATTTTTAACCATGTAGGTTCGTAAACAAGTACATGAAAGATTTGCTTCTAATTTGTTAAAGGTTTGTTATGTGGTGCAGTAATGAGAAGGACCCCAATTATAAGAGAAAAAAAGAAAACCCCACGCAGGCAGGGGCAGAAAATGCAAATGTCATACAGGAAGGCCGGCTCCCAGATTCAAACGCTGGACCTCTGCACTGTGAGGCGGGCGTGCTAATCATCCACCGTGCCGCCCTCAGTACTGCATTGAAACATTAAAAAAAAAACATGACCGATAATCTCAATAAGTAAATTGAAAAACATGACTGACGATAGTAAACAAAAAAATGACTAGCATTAACATGACATTGATTAATAAAAACATTGTCAGTTGTAAAAAGTAGCCTTGCAAGCAAACAAGAAACACGACTTAGAACAGTAAATAAAACATAGCGATGATCACAATAAATAAACAAAAAGCACGGCTGATTGTCAACACAAATTTTGCTGACACTCGTAAATGATAGAATATGTCTGACTTTACTCGACCAAATACTGGCAAATAATTGTAAAAAGGAAACTGAAAAAATGTTATAAAGTGGTTTGTATTCTTTTATTTGATCTCTGCCAACTACTGTCATGTGACGGCAGAACAGCAGGAATATTTGATGGTCATATTTCCTTGTTTTATTGAATGCAGCACGGGTCCATATTTTTAAAGCCAGTCAATAATGTTCGAGGGGGCCTTAGTGGTCTTTTCCCTTATTAAGACGTTCAAATATCTTAATGCTGCTTCCTGTTTTTTCCCTTCTAGTGTTTACATTTGACTTTTCACCAATGAACATTGTGGCCTTAGAAGACCTTCAGCACGGACCTTTAAATCCATCCTTTTGACACATGGACAAAACACATGAAGAAACCACTATCTTCTTCTGCACAGACATCAGGGAAGCATATATGTTTTCATTTTGTCCAGATGAACCATTTGCGTGCGTGCGTGCGTGCGTGCGTGTGTGTGTGTGTGTGTGTGTGTGTGTGTGTGTGTGTGTGTGTGTGTGTTTGTGTGTGTGTTTGTGTGTGCGTTCGCGCGCAGCCAGGCAAACGATATGGTGTACTCACAAGACCACTGATGGGAAAATGCCAAAGGCTCTATATGCACAATTCAAGTGTTTGTAGTGCACATCACAAGCATCTAGCGTGGTGTTTGGCTGCATTATTGCCACATGGGAGGATCATAGCGATTAGATCCTTGCTATGTGTAGAAAATTCATGCATGTAAGTAGATTAGCACTTGGAGGAGGATTTTGATGCTGCTGTCTGTGTTGAGTTCACTCGCAGATGTTGTTCAGTATTATCAACTCTTTTGGAAGATATTTATTTAGTAACAGGAGGACGGACAAAATGGGATCCAAATCCATTAGAGGAAGTGGAGGTTTTCTGTGCTGTACTAAACCTGTGGCAATGTCCCAAAAAGACCACTTGAGTGTTCATGTGTGGCCACTCCCTGGTTTTATTCCGCAAAAGTTGTTCACAAAGTGAGCACTGATTTCAAACTCTATCCAAGCATTTACAGGTATTTTCGATACTGCTCATAAGAGTCGTGGGGGACCTTGGGGCCTATCCCTCTGACCTTTGGGCCGGTGGCAGGGTGCATCCTGGGCATCACAAGGCACATGTAGACCAATAAGCCTTCACACTTGCGCTCACACCCATAGACAATTTTAATAAAATTTTAATAAATAAACCCAACACGGACACTTTTGGAGTGTGAAGGAAGCTGAAGCTTCAGTGCCAGAAGAAACTCTCCGCAAGTAGAGGGAGAACACAAAATTCCTCACAACAAGACCAGGATTTGAACCCTCAACTACAGTGAGGCATGTGTACTTAACCACTAATATATCGTGCCACCATCCAACATTTATCATGATGAAAATATTTTTTTTGACACGAGGGTTGCTTTTACATTACCTGTTGATGCAAAAGCAGTGGAAATTTTCTGGCGGATTTTTTTTTTAATTGAGTTTCTGTCTTTAAACTGTCATGAAGGCATTTTATGTAAAAATGATTTTTAATTCATTTAGTATTTTAGTCAATTTCATTCAGTGAACCACAGAAAACATGCATACTTCATAGAATAGACATATTCCCTGGATGCATCATTTATTCTCCATCAATTCTTGTTCATTTTCATGGAAAATTCCCCAGAATTTATTAACTCTTTTTCTATATGACCACAGTTTTTGCCTCAACTCGCCTCATCAAAAGAAGGCATATACTGTATAAATGTTGTAATGGATAAGCATTATTTATTTTCAGAAAATATTTTTCAATTTCTCTGTCAAATTGCTTCCTCACGTGACTAATACTTAACAGACATTGGTGTGCTCATATTGTGAGTAGCCGAAAAGAAAGATCACGTTAGGGCAGTTTAACCTGAGAGATAATGTATATGTAAACACACACGCGCACACACACACACACACACACACACACACACACACACGCATATCAAAAAGGCATATGTAGACTACACACCATTGC
>CAAKHF010011885.1:0-25576 GCA_901007745.1 Hippocampus kuda
ACACCTAGGGACAATTTCGAGTGTGCAATCAGCCTGCCATGCATGTTTTTGGAATGTGGGAGGAAACCGGAGTACCCGGAGAAAACCCACGCAGGCCCGGGGAGAACATGCAAACTCCACCCAGAGAGGCCAGAGCTGGACTGTGAGGTCAACGTGCTAACCACTGGACCACCAGGCCGCCAGCAGTCCAATCCACTTATCTAATATGTTCAGGTTTTCGATCAGCGAGCTATTCATTTTTCATGACATATTTCTTACCTTGGTTCTACAGTTCAGTGTTGGCAGTGGAACAGCGCTTATATCTCACAGTAGACTGCAAGATCACACGGGGCCGCTCGGTTGCTTTTGTGTCTACTGTATTAAATTGCGGGTGAGGCAGTCGCTGCACAAGCTATGCTTGTTGTCTTTGCATCCGATCAGGACAATGTAAAACACAACACTCCAACATTAAGCAACGACATCAAATGTGAAGAAAGTCTCGTAAATTACCTGCCAAGTCTTCATACACACATTCACAAAGATTATTTGTGCACTCATGCAAGTAATGGACAAGTTTATACTCAAATTAAAGCCCTGCGTCAAAAATTTTAATAAAAATAATAAGTTTGCAGAAGCCAGTGCCGAAAAGGACTCTACACTTGAAGCTCTCATCATGCCTCGCTGAGATTAGAGGCAGCGCACATCACTTTGTGTGCAGAAGCGTCTAAATGTCACAAGTGCAGCACTCGACCGGCTCATCGCCGCTAAACCTTTCGGTGATTGTTTGTGTATGTTTGCGTGCATGTGATTCAGCGCTGCTTTGTATTCGCATCCTTTGCTTGATTGTGCTCCGAATGGCACCTCATCCTGCCGGGGAGAGCAAGAGTAAAAGCACGGATGAAAGCAGTGAGCAGCGGGAGGATTAGGAGATTGGAAATGTGCATGTGAGGGGATTTTGCCCCCCCCCCCCCTCATGATCAGGTGCAATGCGGAGAAAGTGTAAAGATCTGCTGAATTTGCGTAGCCGTAAACCCTAGTGGGTTGCCACAAATAAGTCACCGCTGTGAGCAGGAAGCTTCGTATTGCGAATGATGTCGGATGAAGGAATAATGCTGCGGTGAAAAAATTAAAAACGGGGAGTAGATATTCCAGGCCCTTGACGATCGGAAAAGTGCAATGAAATGCCACACAAGAGTCAACGTTCTTACGCATAGAAAATTCTTTGCATTTGAACGGAGATTCAGTCGCCAAATAGCGATACGGTGAAGAAAGCGGTGTCGTGAGCAAAGTTACACGAACAATCTGAACGAAATATACATATTTGTAACAAATATATATGTATTTGTTACACTGGATATTGCAGAAATTGTGTGCAAGATAAGATGCTATGACCATTTTGCATTTAGTAGTTTCCTTAAAAAAATACCACAGCCATGAAAAAGATTGACGGGCACCACGTAGCCAATGAGGGCCACATTAGTAGTCTGCCGGTGCTAGGAGATTGTGATTTTCTCATAGAAATTCTGACTTAAAAATGCAAACACCAGCAGTACTGTGAGACATGATAGGAGTCTGAAAATGGAAAACATTAAGTATTTTACAAATAACACATCCTAATACAGTAAAACCTCAGTTTTTGAACGTCTCCGTTCTCGACCAAATTGGTTTTCGACCAAAAAAAAAAGAAAAGAATTTTTTTTTTATGCCTCGGATTATTACCGAAAATCGGTTCTCAACCAAACTGAGCACACTTGAATGCGCCACTTGACTCCTCTCGCCTTCCTTACATGAGGAAATGACGATTCCTCATGT
Source organism: Hippocampus kuda (assembly GCA_901007745.1). Lineage (NCBI taxonomy): Eukaryota > Metazoa > Chordata > Actinopteri > Syngnathiformes > Syngnathidae > Hippocampus > Hippocampus kuda. The sequence continues at coordinate 1,792 of CAAKHF010011885.1, forward strand.
AGCGTTCCATTGTGAGCAGACGTGTTCAATCAAGAGTTTTTTAAACAAAAGAGCGTGGTTTCGGTTTTCGAACAGCCTTCTGGAACGGATTATGGTCGAAAACCAAGGTATGACTGTATTATTCAAGGTCATTTGAACAAACACAGTATGTTATTTCAGACGTGTATAAATTTGGTAGCCCTTCACACAACCAGTACAAAGGTTGGCGACCCCCACAGTAAACGTTCTCTTCACGGACAAAGCAAATATAATCTTAAACCTTTCATGCACAAATAATGATAACCTGTAAACCGATAACCTGATAAGCTGTCCACTGTAGTAACCGCTGTCCCTGAAGGGGTTCATCTCAATCTTATTTTTAAATGCAACATTTTGAGATCAACGTACGGCATTGGGAAAATAGGATCGTTCTGACTTCAGAGCAGTCTAAAAGCGGGCATGAAATCTCACATTTACCAAAATATTGTTATCAGATGACAACGGATGAGTTTTGTTTTTTTTAGCAATAGCACTTAAATAGCTCATCAAGTTCAGAATTTTTACCAATTACGCCCATGAAATCATTAGCAGTCATTGCAAATGTTCCCTGCAAGCATTGCTCTTTTTTTTTAAAACTTCAAAACAGAAGAGTTAACAAACACAGACAAGTGGGAAATTACCAGAAAAGCCTTACAAAACGATTCAAGCAAAAGCCCGAAAATGGTCATATCCACAGGGTACAAGGTTTCACTTACTGATTGGAAATGATATCAAATGACATGGACTTCACGGTCCATAGACAGCATGTTCGCATATATCCGATGTCAGTCACTTCCGAAGCAATCTTTCCAGTTTGCTTTACTAGTTGATGTGAAACGACGCCTCCAAAGTCACATAAAAACTGGGCATCGAATGAAAGACCGGAGCACATTTCACAAACCAGTAAATCTTACTACATAGCGTCTCTTTAGATGACTTTTATTTATGATGCCATCGCAGGTTGCTCGGTTCAATTTGGCCAAGTCGACAGCCTGTCATGTTCTGTCTCTCTTGATTGTGTTTTAACTCCAGCTGGAGTTGAAGGGGCGTTTCCTTCCAGCAGGCGCATCTGTGCTGCATTTCCAATCAAGCCTTGCCATGTACTTCAGGACTGCCAAGCTGCCTGGTTATTGTTGGCTTATTGACGTTGCTCGCTTTTGTGCTTCAAGTGTGATTTTTCGACACCTTTCAATACTATTCACAGTCGCTCTCGTTTTGTTCATAGATCGTTGTAAGTATTTTTATGATTCTATTATTGCTCTTGATTGAAGTTTTTGTGTTATTGGACTTTTGATATTTCGCAAGTGTACTCTCTATATTCTATTGAACCGTGCCTTTGCAAGCGAGTTTTCGTTTCGTGCAATATTTTTCCTGGCTCTTTGTGAACAGCAATTTCAGTTTATACTGTCTCGGTGCGATTTTCTGACATAGTTTTAATCACATTTTGAGTTTGCATTTATGGATTCCAAAAACATGATTCGGTTTGGTCTGAGACGAACACAGTCAGTCAACAAACATAATAAAAGTTTGGAATATTGAATGAGCATTAAACATGCTCAAAGAAATAACACTGTTTTTGCTTTATTTACATTAAATTATTCAGGGGAACTTGACTCTAAATTTGAACAAAAAGGGGAATGACTCAATGGAATGGATGATATTCGACAAGGCTCCACTTGACTCAGATTTTATGCAAATAGTCTTATCCTTTTGTGATATGCTCTTGCACCCAATTTTGAGTGTCTATATTCTGATATACAAAAACAAGGACAGCACGAGTAGTCAGTGAGCCTGTTCTAAAAATAATTCACGAACGATGTGATTTCCGAAGGATGTTGTACAAGTGATATTTATCCAACCTTTATAAACCATCTTTAATGTCTTCATATAGATGTGTATTAAAGGGGCAGCGCTTTACCATTACTCAGTATCCAAGAGGTAGCTCTCGCTTTCAAAAAGGTTGGTGACTCTTGTACTTCCAGCACAGTAGAAAATAAAAAAAATATCCATCCCTTTTCTAATCGGCGTATCCTCACGAGGATCGCGGGCGTGCTGGAGCCTCTCCCAGGTGTCTTCGGGCAGGAGGCGGAGTACACCCTGAACTGGTTGCTAGCCAATCACCGGGCACATATAGACGAACAACCGTTTGCGCTCCTAATCACATCTAGGGACAATTCAGAGTGTTCCATTACCCTGCCATGCATGTTTTTGCAATGTGGGAGGAAACCGGAGTACCCGGAGAAAACCCACGCAGGCCCGGGGAGAATATGCAAACTCCACACAGGAAGGCCACAGCCAGAATCGAACCCTGCACCTTTGCACTGCCAGGCAGAGGTGTTAACCACTCAACACCGTGCCGCCCCCACCAAAATAATGATTACCGTAATGAGAGTAAAAAAGGTTTGTTTTTTTCTTTTTCAAATTTGTATTACAATTAACAGATGAGGCTTGGATTTTAGCGTCTCAGATTCTCCTAATCCAAAATTGGAAAGGACTCCAATAAGATTTCAGGCCTCCGCAACTTAAAACCCAATTTGGACTTCAATAAAAGAGAGTGACTTTACAAACACTTTACTATTCTTCGAAGTATTCCAAGCTGCTTCTGTTTATGACATTTCCTCCACAAGTCATATGGTTTTGCATAAAACTTGATTAAGAGTAACTGATTCCAGTCAGTCACGCATCTCGTGTAATAGTCTACATTTCTGTTCTTTCATTGGTTCATTTATCAAAGGTTGCTTCCTGTCCTCCATCTCCCACCGGAACCAATTTGTTCATAACCCCGTGAATTCTGGAACCCTCACACTCTGTGCTAAGGCATCCAGCACTTCATAATTAGTCTGTACTCGGTTTTACCGCCAAAGCGACAAAAACATGACCTTCCCCAAACCACGATATAATTCTGGTTATGCATTGAAGCAGCCACAGAGGGAGGATGCATGCACAGAAAAGTGAAAGGAAATTATGAAGCACAAGCTTAACGGGAGTGAAAGATAAGAAAAAAAAAGTTTAATTAGGTGTGCTGTTAAGAGATCGATGACATATGGGTGGGATGAAGAAATAAACCGAAAAGTGTGAAAAGCTGTAGTGGAACTTGGGCAGAGTAAAAACTGGGTGGCAGTTACACCAAATAGGCCTGCACGCATAATACAGATGAGCAAAAATGATTCAAGGAAGGTGTCAAACATGAAAGTACCACAAGTGAGAAATAACTGCTTGCCGGTGTGAACACTGATAAGGGGCAAGGACAATCTATTTCAGATGATGGAACATTGCAAAAAAAAAACCCAAAAAACGTGCACATTGAAAATTGTATCCGGTCGTGTGCTCACAAAGAATATCAAAGTATAGCACAACTTTCAAAGTTGATTGCCCTTGAGGTGATGCGAGTAGGACTCGAATCCAGATTTTGAGGAAACTATAATTCTGAAATCATACAGCTTTTTAGCATTCAAAACAACAGTTACGTGTCAGCGTATCTCATGAGACCTCACACCTCAGAAAGTTTCAGAGCTTTTTTTATGTTTGTTTTTGTTCATGACCTATTCCAGAACAATGAAAATGAAGTGTGAAGTAAGCAGAGTTACAAGAAGGGCCCAGCGCAAGTTTAGGGCAAAATTGTGGTCTAATTGTGCAGATGGCTGTGATTTTCTACAATGATTCAGAGGCTTCGAAGCATGCTATTGTAATATTTATGACGGAAATACACTGACATCTACTGCACATATATGTGGAGCTCAGAATCTGTCTGCCCGCGCCTCGATCAAATTCACCACATTCGCCATGCACCAACTGCACCACAACTTAGACCTGCTTCCGAAATCTTCTCAAAGTGTGTCTGTGAGGGAGCCGTTCTTAATTTGGCTGAAATTTGATGTGACAACAGATTTTCATAATAATGAGCAGAACTTCATGGAAGCTATATATGTAACCAAGCATCATAAAAGGTGCTACAAAATTAACATAAGGTTGGAATAAAGTCAACTAAACCTAATATGTGTCAAAGTTCAACTTGTCCAGAGAATCTCTTTGTCGACAAAGAACCATCGATTCTTCAACACCTGAGCTCATTCAACTTTCTTGCCAGTATAGATTTGCCCACAGACAAAGTCAGTCTTGCTGCTTCATTTTACTCGCCTAACATCAGCGAAATAAAAACGTTAATAGCTGACGGAGGTGCAAAAGGTTAATAACCACCCTTAATAATTTTGGATTAAATACCCTGTCATGAAATCAAGCGGCTTGGCTCAATAAATTGTGTTCCACTCGTAATTTTTCACTTCCGATGATGAAGATTTATATCTACACTATAATTGAGTGTATTTATTAATTAATTTTGAGACAAATGCAAGCTAACTGGAAGTGTATTCATCCTAAATTGGTTCATGAAGTTCCCCAATTTGCATTTATTTACCTTAAGCACCAAAAGAGAAGGAAAGGTTGTTTTTTTTTTTTCTTTTTCAATGAGATGCCTGAGGCTATCGATGACTGACTTCAGGTTGTGCCTCTGATGCTTTCATATGTGTGGAGGCCGATGCTTTCATTCTGAGACCACAATGGTGAGTCATAATGTTTGCCCAAAATGCTAATGGAATAACTGCATCACTGGTACAAATAACACACAAGTCAAATTGTCTGAGAAGAGTCGCCTCGATCTGGACTTGCATATGTATGAGCAAGGACAGAATCTTTACCTCAACTTGTTCAAGGTAACGGCTGAGAAGGGCAGGGCAAAGAAACAAAACAAATGAAAAATTTTAACATTTTACTTTCATGAAGAGAAAAAAAAGGACGAATAGGAAAAAAAAATATTTGTTAGATGAATCTGTGGAGTTTAACTTTCGATTTTTGCAACTATTTGCAAATTATAGCGTTTGGGGGGCTTTAAACTTTGGAAGAAAGGACGGTCGGATCACTCTATTTTATGAAAAATACAGAAATATGTTCCAAAAAATGTTTTGATGTGCACCTTTTGTATGGTTGATGTTTCAGAGCGTCAAGGCCACTCTGCAATCTGTCTGCGGGCCAAATATTTTCAGCATTTCCCTTGCCAGAAATCCTACATTAAGCAGATTAGGGAAAGATTAAAAAAATAATAATAAAAAATGAAGCAGTCACATGTGACAAACGCCAAGGCCACAGAAGCGAGCAATGTTGTAAGGGTAAAAAGAAGAGAAAACGTCAACATGCCTGAAGTGAAATTCCTTCCCACTAAAGGATAGCATGAAATATGACTTGTCTCATCAGACCAGCAAAGCACAAAAAGGTTTCGTTTAATTGAGATACACCAACCTCGCTGGATTTTTGCCTCTGCATCATTACCTGAGCCACCAAAAAGGGATTAAAAAGCTTCTACTTTGATTTATTGCAGCCCAAATGAGTGATTGTCCTGTTGTGATATCCAATGTGGTGTTTGATAACAGAGTGTTTTGCTTGGCAACGCATCACATTGTTAAATCTATTGAAAATGTACTCATTAAATCTGTAGCTCGCCCTCTTTATAATCAACTGTAAATAAAAAAAACGCTGTGATTAAGTTTTTAACTTTTTATTTATTTGTTCTTTTTTTTAAAGCCATAAAGTGTACTAATTCCCCGTTTGTTGCGTGTAAAACAAGCATAATTGGAAGCAGGAACCCTGCCAAGTATAGAACGAAATCCAATTTGTTCTTTACTTTCTGCTGTTGAAACAGAGCGTGTTAATTGGCACAACAGATGGTTGGTTTCGTCATTACACCTGGAAAGTAGCTGAATGCTTGGAAAACCACAGAAAGTTATATATAAAAGGGCTAATCGGGTCATCAGGTAAAAACATGGAGAACATAACATTAGCTTGTTGACTTTCTCTCAAGATAGGACTGATGACATGCTCCCCATCAAGAGTTGTGGTTCTTTTAGTATTTTCATGATCATTTGACTAAATGTCTGTAATTAAAATTTTGCCACAATGAGCAATCCATTGATTGTTTGTTTTCAAGTATGAGTCTTGCACACTCATGATGATCGAACTCTTTTTTTTTTTTTTTTTTTTTTCCCTCCAATGGTTCCGTACGTGACTTTTTTTGTAGCCAATTGCTTAACTGTCAGATTAAAGGTCAGATTGACCTCGAATAAGCAGACTCTCTCTTGGTTCCCTCCATTTTCCTTACATCGCTTCAAGACAGAACCAGTAACCAATTCTGATTCCTGATTCAATTTCACAGACTGCAGTTCGCTTTTACCTTATGCCAGGGGTGTCAAACTCATCTTTTTCACGGGCCGATTTGAGTTACATCTTCCCTTCGAGGGCCGTTATGAGGGTGAAACCACAAAATTGTTTTATTGCATTGTTACTTGTAAAGGTAACAAAATGATTGCAAAATCTCGATGTCATTTATTCCACATGATAATTTGACATTTTTGTCATTTCTTTTAGCAAGGATCATGCAAGTTGAAACTCATGATTTTCTCTCAGCGGGCCACATAAAGTGATGTGGTGGACCGGATCTGGCCCCCTGGCCTTGAGTTGACATCAGTGCCTTATACCATCAAAACAATGAATATACACATCATCTTTCATGGCTAGCCTTCTCTCATCCACAAATTTGGCTTGATTTCTTGCAGCTTACTCTCTCTCTCTCTCTCTCTCTCGTTTCTTATCAAAGGATATCTTACGGGATACATAAGCAAATTACGGTAAACACTTCTCCTCAATAGCTCCCCCTTTACTGGCCTGTAAAAAACGATCCACGCGGTCAAGATATTAGGGCTTGTTTTGTTTTGAAAGAAGGCAAAAGTAATTAAATTCATACTATCGTAGACTCGAAAATTGCTTTCATTTGGTAATCCCTCTCAATAAACAGTGAAGTTAATTAGGTTTCATCGAGCTGCTGTGTCATTGTTGTCTAATTGGCAGCCGAATTTATTCATAGAATTTCACACCTCCACTGTGCTCGCTGTCGATCACCTGAAATCTACAGAGGGAGCAAAGTGTCTCCCACCAGAAATGAATCCCTTCGAAAAAAGATGTTTTCAACTTTGTGTCACTCATGTCATGTTATTTAAGGCATTTGGGTAATGGAATAAAGGATTTGGGTGGGGGAGGGGGGATATCTTGTACATTTAAGGAGACATTTTTTGTCACAGTTTAAAGCGGTTCGTTCCTAGGTAGGCCGATCTGAACACGTCTGTGAAATACTGCAGTCAAAATTCCCTTGAACTTGAAGACTTGGAGCACATCTTTTTACGTTTTTTTTTTTCCTTGCTGAAATTATGTTTTAAAGACGTGGCCTTGTCTCATGCAAGGGAGCCAGTGCTCACTCCGCTGTATAATGCTGCCATTAGGCAGAATCCTTGCATCTAAAAAAACACATCACTTTTCAGGATGCCAAAAAACAACAACAACAACAAAAAAAAAAACCAGGAGATTTATCGATTCATTAACATCAGGGGCGGATCCTTTTTAGACATGATTGAAATGAATGAGTCATCGATCGCGGTAGCATCAGACTTTGGCGACTATGGATCACTCTTATTGGCTGATAGCGACTAAATAAGTGCATGGCATCAAACGAGAGTATGAGATAGTAAACAAAAGCAAAGCAACGGCAGAGAAAATAGCATTATCTAATAAATTAAGCTCAGCAAAAAGTTATGCTTTACATAGAGTTGTTCCTGCTTGATTGAGTGTGATGGGCATAGTTCAGGATATGTGTGAATTTTATTCCATGAAACCCTGACTGGTGGGTAGTATAATAAACAAATACACAAGCAAGTACACACACATACATGCACGGCCACCCGTCACTGAGATGTTGTGTCAACTTGGCCGTCCCACTGAAAAGTTTCTGGCCACAAATCTGATTGACACCGCCTTTTCAAAGTGAGCATTTTCAACACTACACTTTGGTCAATACTCCATAAAAATACTAGACCCACATGGGGACGAATAGTATCAGTTTGTGAACAAAAATAAGATCTTGACTAAATTCGGTCATCGGAGGTTTTGCCCTGACACCAGTGATATACTGCTGAGGCAGTAGCAAGTATAGATTTTTAATTTATCATGATAACGAGTGGGCTGCATGTTGAGCACAGTCTGAAAAAAGCAAGCGCAAATTTAAAGTCCTCCACAAAGACAACACAGATGGGATTTTCCCTTTTAGAGTCAGCACTTCACCAATTGACACATTTCAATCACGGAGCGGATCCATGTATGTGGTACATGCAGCGGACACACAGCCAAACAGAAATATCGCAACCTCCTCAGCCCATGAACTTCACCAAGCAATCAAATATGTGCTGCTGATCAGAAGAAAAAGCTGCGAACTAAAGCTAATCCGTGTATCTCGCAAACTCAATGCAATTTTGCTTAGCTTTTGGTTTTGATACTATTTTAGATCATGCAATCTGTCCCTTGCCTCTTTGCCCAATCGAACTACCAATTAAATAGGCAGAAAAAAATTCTACTCGTATTGCCCCGCTGTTAAGTCATAGTGGGGAGGCAATTCAGAGTGTCGGTGCCAAAGGACATCCCAAATTTGACCTTGATTCCTTCTGCTCTTATATTTGCTAACTGACTGAAAGAACAATACATAAAGTAAGTAGCCCCTTGGTTGATACAGGAGGGGGAGTGCTGTCTCACAACACGAACAAGGTAAAACAGGGGCAGCCAAGGAGCTGATTGGCTGTTATCATGGCAACTGAGAAAATAAGTGTGTATAACAATGGCAAAGGAGCCAGGTGTTTGACTTGAAAGAAGAGGAGTAATTTACAATGCACGGGTGGCAGAGCTGCCTGGAGCTTCTTTAATCACACATTTCCATTCAGCGAGTGATAGTGCATCTGCTGGCGTGATAGTTTCGAATGACTAAATAAAGAATTGTCAAATCCCGTGTCTTCAAAGGCTGTCAATGTAAGTGTGGCAAAAGGGTGTTTCAGGAGCCAGTTGGTTAACATAAAAAAAGAAGACTGTCTGATGGGGCAGTCATGGAGCAGATTAGCTTATTCAAATAAGAGAGAATCAAAGCAGCACACCAGGCTTCGGTTCGCGCTGTTCTGGTGCGACCGTAATTTCCGGACTACAAAACGCTCCTGATTAAAAGCTGTAGCAGCCAAATTTAGCCATAAAAACTAATTTGTACTTAAATCGGCCTCTTCGTATCAACACCGCGTTTGTAACAGGGGACATTTGCAAAGCAAGAGGTCTCACAGATCCTTTTTTTTTTAAACTTTTGGTTACCTTAAAGTTTGTTACGTGTTGTGGAAACACAGGGGCTGCACGGACTTATAAGTCCATGAGGGAATGTCGCTCCATGGCTGGAGTTGCTGTCCCCGTTGCCAATGATGGTCGGAGTCAGTCATCATAAAAACCACAGAGAGACGGAGTGGGAGGGTGTCACTCTGCAGAGATGGCTGTATTTATGGCACTCGCTCCCTATCCTCATTAAACTCAACTTGAAATGCTTCTTTATGCTCTAATTTATGCGATATACTCTTTAAATTTGCTCCTAGGCAGCTTCCGCATTTCTCCCTCCCTCACACACTCCAACCACAAATGGCTGATGAAAATTCAATAGGAGGGCTTACCCGGAGAGTTTTATTGGTCCACCGCGACGTGTTCAGTCATTTCATTGGCCAAATGTAAGGAGAGCATGGATAAATCTAAAGGCGGCTTGAACCTCTTCAGTAAACATTTATCAATAAATCGTGTCACATTAAAAGCCGCAGGGTTCAAAAAGTGGAAAAGAATAGCAGATTATAGCCTGGAAAATATACTGTAATGTCAATGCATTTCTTAATTTAATGCCTTGCTGATTTAATGTAATGGCCACAAAACAAAACATTCCTGTCAGGCAATAAATGAAATTCAGTATTTGTTAAATGAATAACTCTCGAAGAGATGTGGCATCAATGTATATTTGCAAGGAATACTTTTGCTGACTCAACACAAAATGGTGCCAGCACGGAGCTGACTCAGCCAAATGGCAAAAAAAAAAAATCATGGTACTAATTAGATCCTTTTGCTGTCAGTAAAAGACTTATCTCTCCCCACCATATCTTTTTTATCTTATCTGTCCATATCTACCGACTCCATCTCAAGGTGACTGCTGTCTGCCACCCACTTAAAAGGACCGCTATTGTCGGAGTGTGCAGAAAGAGCACTTCGTTTCACTTCAGGTGAACTTGTCCAAAATTACCTTGACAATGTGAGAGCTTTTTCCTCCAAAATCACCAAGTGGGCATCTGGCTTATTTTTACTGCGTGTGTTCGTCTGAATTCACTGAATGGATCCAAAGTATCATTTTGTAACTGCGGGCTATCATGTAGACAAAAGTGCCCAAAATAATAGCTAACTAATATGAAGGAGCACAGCCAGCATGTTCAAAAATCAGACAGTTGGTCGTGTTTGAACATAATCATTTACGAATCAACGCCGCTACCAGCTGTGCGCAGGTCTTTTTCATCACTTTTATACTCTTTTGCAGTTCTCCAAGGTCTTATTAGGTTTGGAGTGCCTCAGGGAGTTCTGTTTTTGCTCTGTGGAAGAGCGTCCAGACTATTTGGACTAGGTGGTTTGACTGCACGTTGACCCTTTAGTGAGCATCAATTTCGGCCACATACAGAAGAATGAAAGCAGTGGCCAATGAGGACCTGTTCGTAGGCTGAGGAAATGCCATCTGCAGCTTTGTTTTTGGCTTCAGAGCTCTGGCTAATGCAACACCACAAACAGCATTTCAAATAGCCACGTTATCATCAATAAATTACCGTCGGCGAGTTCTACAAAGTGGTTTATTGTGATCTGAATATTCAACGGGCCCCTTACTCCCCGTGGCAGCATAAACACCTCCTTACTTTGACGGAAATATTTTTGAAATATGGATGAAAAAAAGAAAACACAGGATTTCAGCCTTTTGTGTCAATACCATTACCGCAGAACTATGGGGACAGAATATTTTTAAAAATGACCTTGAATTATTTTGTACCCATATAACTAAAGAGAAAAAAGGAGATATTCATGAAATGTAAAGTGAAAGTACTATTTTATCTAAGACACTCAGACAGTCAATGTCAAAAGTGGAATCCCTATTTTCCAGTACTACAATTAGAGTTTTCAATCTCTCTCTCTCTCTCTCTCTCTCTCTCTCTCTCTCTCTCTCTCTCTCTTTCTCTCTCTTTCTCTCTCTCTCTGTGGATATGACACATAAGTGGGGAAACAAGCAAATTAATGTAAAATGAATATTGTACTTTTATTTTTTGGGATTAATGGAGCTCATCAGCGCATCTGTCCTGATCTTTAATTCATTAAATCACAGTTATTATTGTAGAACCGTAGTGAAAAACATATTTTTGACACTTTTGGTCAAGGTGATATACTGTATCATGTTCCCGCTGTATGCTGTTGTTAAGATTTCAACCTGCAGTGCAGAACTCAATCAAAAAAGCCAGTCATGCAAGATGGGTGATTACTTTTTCCTACATTTATTTGTTACATGATTGGATTTTTTTTTTCACTGCAAGCGAAACAAAGATGAAATCAAGGACACAAGCAAGTTCAGCTTGACAACAATCTTCTTAGCATTCATACTGCTGAGGAAATTTCAATTCCCATTTACGTAAAATATACTCGCATTGTTATATATAGCCAGCCTGTACAAAATAAAAAAAAGAAACATATTAAGACAGGGATACACACTTCTACTGCATAAGACAAAGATATATTAATACTGTTGGTATTTTAACAATTAGGAATGGGCATTTGACAAAATGTCCTGAATTAATTATTTGGTAAATCAACAACAAAGTAAATTAAAACATAAACAGTGCTTTTTAGACCGATTGGTCTAAACAATTATAAAATCTAGCGCATCCAGATGGGATTCATTGGTAAGCCTTTTATACACACTTACAAAAACAAAATTAACATTGCTCAGTTACGTAGCGAGAAAAAAGTAATTCTAGAACATGTGTTGGCAACCTGCGGTTCTGGAACCGCACGCGGCTCTTTCATCCTGATGTTGCGGCTCTGTGTGGCTTGGGAAAATAAATTATATGTGTCCAATTGAAGTGTATGTCATTTGTCTCAAAAACGTGTATCACTTCTGTTATGTTCCCTGACTGTACACTAGGTGTCAGTGTTGCTAGAATAATACTGTACTGTTAAAATGAAAAAGTAAGTGGAGGAGTTCTGTAATGGCGACTATAGTGAGTTGTACGAACTAGTGTTGTCATGATTGTGTTTGTGACCAACAAGTGGCACTGCAGGATTCTCCCTGCAGCTGCACACCTGTTGGTCGTTATCTAATTATTGCTTTAAAAGGACTCGGCACGACCACTCAGTGTCGGGTCATTGTTTCTTTGTTGCTGTCATGTCTGTTTGTTTGCTGTCGCTGTCATTTTCTCAATCATGTTTTGTTGACTGTTAGTTTTAGCTACAGCTTGGGTTTTGTTTGATACTTTGGATTATTTTTGTTTTTTAGGACTTTGGTTGTTTTGGATTCAGTTTTCTCTGTGTTTTATTAAATACAATTCGTCAAGTTCACCCTGCTCCTCCCTCCTCCCTGCTTTTTGGGGTCTACCACCACCACGCTACGTGACAAGTGTTGAGCTGTTGTTAGCCTGTTAAGAAAATACTGTTTTGTGTTTGGCTACACTCTGGTCTTGGTATTTTGCCTCCTGGCACGATAACTTCTTTCTTCAGACCTTGTGCAAGTTTGGTGATCAACATTCGCCCTTCTTCAGAGACGTTTGCGAGCACTTGACATGTCAACAGGCAGATTTGACAGGCGGCATGCGTGGATTATTTTTTGTCGCTCAAAATAGGCGTCACACTCTCCGACAGCCACGGCAAAACGCTGCACATTTATCGAGACTTTCAACCCCAGGTCGGCCAAAGAAAAGAAAAAAAGAACATTTAATGATGCCTGGGCAGATTCATTTGCATTTACCTCTGATGAGGGCGGATTACCAGTACAGTATGACAAAAAAATTGGCCAATAATAAAAAGTCAAATGTAGAAAGACAATTCAAAAATAAACACATAGCATTTGCTGAAAAATATCCAGAGGGAGAAGGGGGGGTGGGGGGGGGGGAGCTGTTTCGGAACTGATGCGGAAGGCTGATCTGAGGAAAAAATCAATTCAAGAAGTGGATGAAGTCTGCAAATTCACCTACCTATGCAAGTTTTGTGGCCGCTCAGGAAATAGATTCAGGAAGCTGTTCACAGACAGAGAAATAAATAAGAGTCATTCATTTAGAGTTCATAAGCAACACACTATTTAACAAGTATAAATATGCGGTATATACATATATAAGCTAAAATCATCGTTTCAGATCTGAAAAAATTTTTGTTTTCCGGCTCCCAGCGTTTTTTTCCGTGGTAACCGACTCGAAATGGCTCTTTGAGTGTTTTAAAGGTTGCCGACCCCTGTTCGAGAACACGAGTGTTTATTTTATGTCGGGTTTTAAATCAAATGACACCATGTCACTGCTGAAATGTCAGCACATTCAAATATTTCTCGAAATTATAGGACCAAGATTACATTCACTTGAGAGGGTAAGGCCCTTGCACTTCAGCTTTAAAGCATTTTGATTGAACGGAACAAAGTGAGGAATAGCGCTGTGCCAAAGACTGGTCAGCACGCTGTGGCTCATAATAAAGTGCACTACAATTTTATGAACCGGCTTGGGTACAGTACATAGCGGATGGGAAATACTACAGAAAAGAATGTCAATATAATAAAAAGTATGAGTTTTGGCTGAGTCGGGGGGGGGGGGTAATCCAAGCGTGGTATATTTCATCCATGATGAACAACAAAAGATGCTATGTACACTTGAAAACACATTACAGACACGAGAGTGCAGCCTTGAACACCCCATGGGGAGCGATGCCTTCTGGGAAAGTGATTGACGGCTCTAAAGAGAGATATTCATAAATTGAAACATTGATATCAAATGTTCTCTCGTGAGCTACGTACGCGAGAAACACTCGCAAACACACCTTTGAAACATGCTGCGTTAGTTTTGAGGAAACACACATTTCTGAAGCAAGCGTTCCCATCTGAAATAAGCATTTCCTTTTGACATTACGCCCGTAGGGAAGTAAACAGCAGGTTGGTGACACTTGCCAAGATATTATTTTTCCCAACCCCAGAGATGTTTTTTAATGGTAGACAAAATATGGAAGTAAATGCTTTGATGGATCAGCGGAAAGCAAATTGTTCAATAGCTTCAGAAATTACATTCACGTCGCTCATTGTTTCCCAAACATTATTTTTATGCTGTTCAAATTATTCATTTGGCTCAGTCTGAGCAAAGTTAACAATGACGGACAAATCTCACAATAATGTTGATTTTAAAAAAATGTGTATTCTGTTTTTATATTTTAAAATGTTTTCTTTATAATAATAATTTAAAAAAAACATGCAGAGATTACTTTTTCATTATTAACATTTGGAGTTAGCAAAATCATTCAAACGCACTGCAATAGGGTACGGTCAAATCCAAATTAGTGCACTAAGGTTGTCTGACGGCTCGAGAAGCATGCTCCTTTTTTCCTCCAAAAATTGACGTCCCACTGAACTCAAAATGGACAATCTTTGGCTGGATGCCAACAATAACAGGAGAGTAATACTTAAATGGCTGGACTGGCTAACACAACAGATGGGAGTCAAGATTATTTCTTGTCTTCATTTTTCAGTCTTCCCACCAACCAGAGGTCCATGATGACGATTTGACCAATTGAGTTGAATTTCTTGCTTTCCACTTAAGACTACAAAAGCACACTGGTGACATTGCTGTTCTTGCATTGATGAGAACATGGAAATTGGCCGCATTAATGAAGCCCAGAATGCGTTGAGGACTACAAGGTCAAGCTCAGTAGACAAACACAATTCATCAACTGATCCAAAGTCTGCCCACCTCACCTGATTATCCACATTTCCAACCGAGCTTCAACATATGTTTGCAGGCAAATGTAATACGAGGCGAGCAATTTAAGCATCTGCAGTGTGCCGACTCCTGATGTGTCCTTTTCATGTTGCGACACAACTCATGTCCGCCCCCAGATTCACCTTAAATACTGCGTTTGAAATCCCACCTCATTGAATATGTTACCCAGTGCTCTCTCGTCTATGTTATGCTGTGCTATGGGTTGCTCTTGCTCGCAATGTCTTTCGATCACGTGAGGACCGAGGATCTCTTAAAACAAAGATAGGTTAAGAAATACGTTCCCAATTAGTGCCATTGCTCATCGACTGTACAAATGTGCACATATTCATTGGCGTATTGTGGCTTTGACAGTGGAAGCAGTGAACTCGAGGTTCAACTGTTAATTTGATTTGCCACTTGGATCTCGTTCGGCAAGTTTTGGGTTGAAATTGTTCTTGAGAGAATGCAAATGCAGTCGCACGTTCACGCTTGAAAATCATTTTCAATCCAAAAGCATGTTTCTAATCGATTTAATATGTCCGGCATGCCTTTCATTTTTGTGCCAATAGAATTGTTTTGTCCTGAAAAGAAAATACATTTCTACCTCAGGACTTGCGTTTTAGTTCCATGAACGCAGCCCCAAAAATTCTTTGATTCAACGAACGCCGACTTCGAAGTCTGCTTTGACACTTGACTTTTAACAGGTTTGGAACAGACCCATATCGCACCCGTCAAAAAGGAACAAAGAGAAAATAATAACACAATAACTGCAGTGGTAGTGCCACATACGACCCTCTGAAAAGTGTTTTTAATGATTTGTTTTTTTGTTTTGTTTTTGTTGCAAAGAGGTCAGATGAGATGAATGCAATGAGAGTTCATGCTTTTGTCACTGCACCTCTCCTGGTTGCTTAGAAACCTCACGGTGGCTGGTTCTGAAATAACTTCCACTTTTATTGGTACCCGTTGTAAAACCACAGCCGAACTTCCAATATCAGACATCACAGTTGATGTACACATCGAACGCAGCCACTATTAATGACATTGGAACGCATTTAAATTAATTAGAAGGTAATTTACACTTTATGCTGATCCTTCATGTGGTTAGTCCTTTCACCATCGAGCTTACGTGCATGTATTAATGATCATTAACTTGTCAAGGAACGTAAAATTATGCACCGCCATCCTGTCCTAGCAAATTGATGATTTGCTGAGCCCAATTTATTCCTTCAGGAAGGCATTGATTAAGTAAAAAGCTCAGCTCTGCGTAGTACTCTGAAATCATATATTTGAATTTTTCGGTGTGACTTGGCTCACACATGTTGTTTTTCTTTGACTTTCTCAGAAATTCACAGCTCCTCTCTCTCTCTCTCTCTCTCACAGCCATCCAAAGCGCACACACAAACAGACAGACACAAGGGGGATAAAACATTATCTTACGATTCAAATGTAAGTGCATCTTTGCCAAGAACACAGCAATCAAACAAAGCTGTTCCAGAAAGGAACATAAAAAAAAGCATTGTGGGAATGTCGTTGGCTGTCAAAGTAGGACAACATTACAATAGAAAGCTCAGCTGTTGAAAATGTAATTGTGAAGCTACAGCGGCTCAACTGTTCATACTTGTATGTCAAAATCAATGTGTGTTTGTGATGAAAGCGATATCGATATGAGAACAAACCAAAAACTGGCTCAAATAAATAAACCTAGTGCGTTCAGTGTATGTGACATGGATAAAATTAAAGGTGTTCAGAGAAATAAGATGAATCAAAGCATTGCCAGTTTATTGATTATCCAATGAACTTCATCCTGGTGCAGAAGAAGTCTGCATGCATACTAATGGCTCTCAGCAACTGGGAGCCAATCCAGGAGTGTTTTGGTCGCTTTCGCATGCCGTCACTATTGCAAGAGGATCTGTCTTTTATAATTGCTCCACACATCAGTCAAAAGGAGCGCCTATCCACATATTGGTGACACAACATTTTCACAGAGGAAATTGTGGCACGGACCAGAGGATTACAGAGCTGTGTTTAAATCATTGTTTAGTTTTTGCTCTTCATGCTTTTGCACGTCTCGAGTCGACAGCTATGGCTGCAGTTGAATGTTGAGACAATTAAGGGTGGCCCATATCTAGATTATTGTGGATGTTGTTATCATAGCCGAATGTAACTGCTAAAGCCACAACAGAAGTTTGGCTAATTCGATCCATTCATCCATTTTCTGATCCGCTTTATCCTCACAAGGGTCGCGGAGGATGCTGGAGCCGATCCCAGCTGTCTTCGGGCACCAGGCGGGGAACACCCTGAACTGGGTGCCAGCCAATCGCAGGACACACAGAGACGAACAGTCTTCTACACTCACACTCACACCTAGGGACAATTTTGAGTGTTCAATCAGCCTGCCATGCATGTTTTTGGAATGTGGGAGGAAACAGGAGTAGCCGGAGAAAACCCACGTAGGCACGGGAAGAACCTGCAAACTCCACACAGCCAGGATCGAACCCACGACCTCTGCACTGTGAGGTCAACACACTAACCACTCGGACACCGGCCGCCTGGCTAATTATACGTTTATCTATTTACCGTATGCTCTACTTGACTAGTCACAAACTCCAATGCATCATTCTTGGTTGTTGGCGTTGCTGGACTCGAAGGCTCATCGGTAGCAGGCTGCAGTCAAGGACTTTCATACCCTGTTGACGTATTGTGACAAAGAGAAAGATGCCGCTGCGTTCGAAAAGCCTCCCTCACAAATAATCAACGAACTAGACTATTCATGGAACATCGTCTTTAGCGACTCTTGCTCTTAATTTAAAGATTGCCATTCAAATTAGATTAATTTAGCGTCAATACAACACAACAAAACAAAAACAAGAACATCAGAAATTAAATTGGACAAGTGGAAATAAACCAATAGGCTCCAGCACCTTCCGCGACCTTTGTGAGAATAAAGCGATTCAGAAAATGGATGGATGGATGGGAATAAACCTATCAGGAACACTAGTTGCCAAACAAGATCTTTGCAAAAATACACTCACCAGCTACGTGATTTAGTTTTTTGGCCTGACACTGTTTCTCCAAAAGCCTGTTGGGGTGTTCGGCCTTTTATGAGCTGCCACAAGCCCTAATAGCTGAAAAGCTTACTTCGGCATTGAATCAATATGGTAAGGTGCACCACCCTAGAAAAACACTAAAACATTGATGAGGTCTATCTACCCTTTGAAATATTTATGAGGTTGCCTTTGCCAAAAAATAAAAAACAACTCTGTCAGGTGGTAATGGCATCACCAAGATGTGCTTAGTGATATAGCCATCCATGATCTGAACCGCTCCATCTTCACAAGGGTCGTGGGTGTGCTGGAGCCTATCCCAACTGTCTTCGTGCAGTAGGCGGGGTTCACCCTGAACCGGTAGCCAGGTCTATATATGCCCTGTAATTGTACAGGGCACATCCAGACGAACATCCATCCACACTCACCATCACACCTAAGGACAATTTAGAGTGATCAATTACCATACACGTTTTTTGGAACGTGGGAGGAAACCCAAGTGGGGCATGAGGACTGCATGCACACTCCACACAGGAAGGCCCAGAATTGAACCCCCGATCTCCGCACTGTGAGGCGGCTGCGTTAACCAGTCGTCCACCGTGCTGCCCATAGAGTGACATATGATATACGAAATTCCCAAATTCTCGCACTCCAACGCTCCCCCTACAGTTGTGAAGTGTAATCTGAATTCAAGCAAACGATGGTAATTTGAATTTGATTTGAAGCTGGTGAAATGACTACATATTGATGCTTCTGTCGGACTATTAAATGCCCATTAAGAGCAAATCAGCCCCACAAAGCAACCAGGATGAAACGAAGATAGCACCGACGGTTGAAAATTCCTCCGCACGGCCCCTTGAAGTACGTGAGATAACCCATAATGTATTACAAGTCATCAGTATTCAAAAAGTAACGATTATCCACTAAGGAGCTTAATTTTCATATATACTTATAAGCAAAAAGAGACGTGATTCACATAATTTATAACCACAGAGGATGAGACAATGAAATCTCTATTAAGTGGGGTTTTCAGAAATGAAATTAGTTTTCATGCAATTATGTCTCGCCGCTAATTCCGGACTCATAGGCCCTGTGCGGGAACAAGGAGGGAAACATACACTTGCAATAACACACACACACACACACACACACACACACACACACACACACGCACAAGCATGAGAAAACACTCCCATGTTTGAGTGTCATTGTCCTTGTTAGTGCCTTGCCATTATAGCCCAATGTAGTTCATTAAAAGTGCATGTGCTCTTTATCAAGACTGCCAGCCTTTAAAGAAAAAAAAAAAAAAAGTGGGGTGCCGAGTTCGCAAGCACCCCATAATTGCATTCCTATTAGCACATGTGTCATGATCTACTTTAAACTGATCCTATTTTGGTGAATTTATGTACGCGTGCTACTTGTATTTGAGCCCCTTTTGATTACATACAGGCTTGTTTGGCAGTTAAAGGTGACGTCCCACGCAGCAATTAGAGGTGCGAGCAGAGTAAACGAGTGTGGAGGAGATGTAATTGTGATATCTCGAAAGGAGTTTTTAATAGAGGTACAGATGTCACACTTTCATTACCACCTGACAGGTTAACACCTTTGAAACACATCTTCTTTTCTTATCTCCCCCCTCTCCCCCTTAATCAAACTTCCAAGTGCTTTTCTTCTTTCTTCAACAGCTTTGTTGCTCACCAGAACATCAACATGCAAAATGTAACCCTTTCATGCAACCTGTAACCTGCTAATATGATAAGCTGTCCACTGTCGGAACCGCTGTCCCTGAAGGGGTTCATCTCAATCTTATTTTTAAATGCAACATTTTGAGCTCAACGTACGGCATTGGGAAAATAGGATCGTTCTGACTTAAGAGCAGTCTAAAAGTGGGCATTAAATCTCACATTTACCAAAATATTGCTATCAGATGACAACCGAAGAGTTTTCCGGCGCAATCGCACTTAAATAGCTCAGTAGTAGCTCTTCCAAACAAGTCACTATATTGTATTGCTTTCTTGTCTTCTCAACTAAGCACATAATCGACATGGAACTTAGCTTACCTCTGCAATTTAACTCGTAGCACACTTTTGGCTCACCTCGTTTGCTTGCACGACACCAGAAGTCAAGATCACCATCTATAAAAACATTCAAGCTGTTCTATTTAACGAACATGTCACACAATGTCACTTTTTGAAGAGCGACTCTGATGATGCGTCCTTATTCAAAAGTGACTTTGAAACACGCTTTTAGTGACTGTGTTGTATAAAGAAACTGCCAAAAACTTTTTTCCTGGACAAAAAAATGTGTTGTGTGAATGTTTCCTTATAAAGGGAGGAATGTTAAATGTTCAAGTTTGTTAGTACCTCACATAACGGCTCAAAACCTGATGAAAAAAAATCATTTATTTCAATTGAATGGGGGGGGGGGGGATATTGCAAGCACAAGGCTTGTGTGGAAGTTCTAATACAGTCCTCAATCGTGATCCCTCAATCGGTTAGCTGAAATATTAAAAACCACCATTCTTCCGTGAAATAAACTGATGAAAACTCCAGAAATGTATGAGATTTGGCCCCATTCTCCAAGCACCCCGCCTCTTAGCTTCAATTTCCTTTTCAGAAGAGATTGAAAAGTCTCTTAGCGTCCTCCGTCTATTTCTACGCCTGTCACAGATCTTTGCAGTGGAATAAAGAAGAGGGGATCCTTAGGAGTCTACGTATAGATCAAACACTTGACCATGCCGTCCAATGAAACTGGAAACTCGAAATGGCATTAACTGGAATGACCCGGTGCCAAATCAGCACCAGCTTTTAAATCAGACATACTGTACATTTTGTGTTGGCTAGTTGAGGTTCGCGGTAGAGTAGTCGTTTGAGAAACTTCGTGGTTGTGGGGGCGGGGGACAGCAAATGAGAACGGGAGGGGAAGGTTCCAGATAAGATGAGAAATAATTGCTTCTGTCATAAAAAAGAGGGGTAATGCATGGAGGGTGGAGGAGGGTGGAGGTTATATCACAGTCACACTCTCCAGCTTTTAAAGGTCACCTGTGATGTCAATGTGGGTTGTGAGTACATTCTCACCATTGCAGAGGTCATTTTAAAAATTTGTCTCACTGGTTTTATCATCCATGTCAGAGTCAATGCCGGGGCGGGGGTCAAGCATTTTCAACTCTGTCAACTCAACTTCATTGATATGGCGCTTTCACAACAGCTTGCAGCTGTAACAAAGCATGGCACTGAAGCTATTGTGTGCCGAAAATATTTTATGTGAGAGACTAGCCACACACTCACGCGACACATTATCCACCCGTTGAAGTCTGCTTGCAGTCCCTCACAAATGCTCTTTGCGCGCTCCCTGTGAGTCTATTTCTGTTTCGGCAATGTCAGATGTCATGTGTGTGCCTCAACTGCGCTGATTTTTAAGCAAAATGTGAGGAGCCCGTTTCGTTGGCCAGGAAGTAAGTCGACTGTGTTCCCTCCCACAATGGCGCAAACACCCCTTTCTGACTGTGCCCCTCTGTGAAAATGCCAAAACAAAGAAAATTCCACTCATGTGAGTTGCGATTAAAATACGGCCCTCTGCATCAATATTTTACTACTTGTGTCATTTAACTTCCTGCGACCCTCGCGAGGATAAGCGGCTCGGATAATGAATGGATATTGTATAACTCATACCTAATATAAAAGAAAAAAAAACGATCAATTTCTTGGGGATTTTCTTGTGGTTATATGGACATTGGATTGCAGACATCCTGCTCAAATTGCAACCAACAGCTGTTATGTCATTACTCTATTTTTATTGTCGGGCACAATCTGTCCGGACAAGAATCACATCTTCAATTTGGCGAGACAAGTAAATTCCTTTTAGGGAGAAATACACTCGAGTGGAGGAACTGTGTAAAATCAGGACTTTGCACAGTGTTCGAAAATCCTCAGCACATGTCTACGCTATTTGTTCAAAAGCTTAACTTTAAACTGAAAAGGACTGGCACAACAAAGTATGATGCGATCAAAGCAAAGCATTTAACATTTCCTATTTTCCACTTGATGGTTCACATCTTGGCTTATTGGCCTTGGCTTGGGACAGTTGATATTCTCCTCAAAGTGCATCCTGGGAGACTGAAAACCATGCCCCATTGAAGGATCAGTAAGAATAGCATGATACAATAAACAAGAACAATGGACGAGGATAAGGGTCTCTTGTATTTACTCCTCAGTATAAGAAAATGCATTCTATTCAAGAGGAAAACCGCAGGCAGCGACAGAACATGCCTCTTGAGTGCAAAACACACTTTTTATTGTAAGGCAATCAAAGGTGAAGTCATCGGCAGACATGACTTTGCCTCATCAATGATGTCATGTCATTATCTCAAAGCTCTTCGGATGTTCAACACCAACCCAGGTTGTAGTTCCAGAGGGGCATATTTGTATATCTGGGAATTGCTTTGATATACTGCCACATGTTAATCAGCATGGATGCTGCCAGAGATTTCAAACCCTGTGGAAAAAAAAAAAGAACAACACTTTGGGTCCCACCACATCAATGCCACAAATTCTCGAGAATATTCGAGGGCTTCTGTCAGTCGCTTGGATCCTTATGGCACCCTGGTTAATCAGCTTTGCAATATCGGCAGGCGGCAGAATCTACGAGCATCCGCGCCTTTTTTTTTGAGAAAATGAAAATTTCTAGTCGGTTTTATCCAGGAATAAGTTACCCGTTACTACTGTTGACGCAAAATATTTTTCTTCTCCTTCTTGCTGACACGAGCTCTCTCTCTCTCTCTCTCACTCATGTCTTGTCACCTATGACTTACCAGTTTTCTCTACATTCTATCAGCCCCATAGGTCTGATCTTTGAATGTGTAAGAGGCTAAACCCATCTTCACCTCTGTTTGGCTTATGTTGAACCTACCTGACCCACCACCTCCGCTTATTCACAAGAACCGCCCACGCTTTTCACTCACAAGACACAGATGGGTTATCAGTGTGACTTTTCTGTATTTTCTTATCTTCTTTGACTCACCTCTTACCTTTGAGCACTTTCAAGTTTTTTTTCCCCCCTCCCCAACCACCTTGATGTTACCCCTTTGGCGCTAAGACCTGGCAACTCATCTCTTACACTGTGCCGATTTTCACCCTCATTTCATGTCATCCCATCCTCTTAATCCTCCATTTACTTTCCAGATGTCACACATTCTACCCACTCACTCCCCCCCTTACTTTCACAAGCTCATCATCTTTCACCTTTCCTATCCTGCTTTCCCTCTTTTCTTTTTAGAGGCTCCTTCATCCTTTTTCTCAAATGCACGTCCTCGAGCGAACCTCACTCTACATATCCTCCTGATTCGTGACCCTTACACAGTACGACCATGTGATGCAGAACACACAGGAGCTTGACAAGTTAGATGACCATATGTCTAAAACTAGACATCAATAATATTGTCCAATGATTGAATTTGTTGAACAACCTTTGAATCTAATCATTTGATTTCAAGTCCTCATGTAGCAATTAATCATTCTTGTAAATATATTTGTTCCTCGTAGCAAGAACCAGATGCATTGTAGCCCATGGTCCAAGAGCATGTGATAAGCTAAAGCATGCCAAGCTAGAGCATGAGCTAGGCTAAGGCAATGCTAACCACTATTTTGTCAAGGTTAATGGTCTATTTCAGGGGTGTCCAAAGTCGGTCCTCAAGGGCCGCTGTCCTGCCTGTTTTCCAGCTCTCTCAGGAGCAACACACCTGATTCAAATCATCAGAATCGTTCTAATGCTGCTTCAGAGCTGGCTGATGAGCTGATCATCTGAATCAGGTGTGTTGCA